>VZTU01031027.1:0-58483 GCA_013400835.1 Zapornia atra | reverse complement strand
TTATATATATAAGTATATATATAAAAATAATGCAAACCACCAGTACTAAGTTTATCTCAAATTGCATAGATACTGTTATCCAGGAATGCTTTTCCTTTTCAAATAGTTTAATCTTCTTTTCCTTTACAAATCAATGATATTTAGACTTATCCACCTAATTTTCTCAAATAATTCTTCAAATAATTTTTAGCTTGTGGCTCAGCAATACAACTGATAGGTATGGGGTGGCAAGGCCTGTGCTTGCTATGGATATTTGCAATATCAATTGTTAAGACTGTGCATGATGAAGCAGGGCAGGATCCCAACTCCTTCGTTCTCATTCCATCATGATCTGTCCTTTGTTTTCTGCTCCTGACTTCAACATAGGCTTGTTGAGTGAATTAGCTTGTCTTGTTGGTCTTTTTCTCCCTTGTTCTCCCTTTACCATTTATACTGTACTTCTATATGAGCTGTTCCTATAACTCTTTCTCCATAGTGGAGCTGTTCCTAGCTTAATTCATTGTAAGCAAGGTCAGCAGTTATCCAAACATGTTAAGCCAACTACACAAAACATAGACTTGATTTACCCTTATGCAAATGAGATTAATTGTTTTATTTGGTTTTTTTTTCTTTTATTTATGTTAACTCAGTGAAATCATGCCAGTTTACAAAAGCTGAAGATCTGTGCCTTACTGTTCCAAGCACTAATTTTGATGTGTCACATATGTGTGGGCAAGATGACATGAATGATCACAGAGATTCTCAGTGATGATATTATGCAACATAGAGGGACAATTATATTTCAACGTGACCAGCAGGTCAAGGGAAGTGATTCTGCCCTCTACTCTGCTCTTGTGAGACCCCACCTGGAGTACTGTGTACAGCTCTGGGGTGCCCAGTAGGGAAAAGACATAGAGCTGTTGGAGCGAGTCCAGATGAGGGCCACAAAGATGATCAAGGGGCTGGAGCACCTGTCCTATGAAGACAAGCTGGTCCTTCAGGAAAGTGAGAGAGGGATTGGTCACTGGAGAGTTTACTGATAGGACAAAGGGCAATGGCTTTAAGCTGAAAGAGGACAAGTTTAGGTTAGATGCTGGGAAGAAATTCTTTACTATGAGGGTGATGAGGCCCTGATGCAGGTTGCCCAGAGAGGCTGTGGAAGCCATTTAAGGCTAGGTTGGATGGGGCTTTGGGCATCTGGTCAGGTGGAGGGTCTCCCTGCCCATGGCAGGGGTTTAGCACTCAATGATCTTTGAGGTCCTTTCCAACCCAAAGCATTTCCCCCTGTCTTTTAAAAACCCCTAAAACCTGAGAATACTGAAAGCACAGACCTGGTAAAAGTAATTCATTGCATAAATAATGACAAATAAACCAGAACTTTTGATGGGGGTTAAAATTTGATCTGTCAGTATTGTGTTGATAGGATTATGGTCAATGCTGTCTATCCGTAGGATCCTGAACAAAGTGAGTTTACAGGTCATCTCCCTTCTCCAGGACCTCCCTGTACTTTCCTCCTAGGGACTCACAGTTACAGTATTGGAAATAATAGATGGATCTCTGTAAAACAAGCATTGTGAGAAAACTGGATTTAAAGAACAGGAAAGATGATATGCCATTTGCAGTGAAGGATAAAGATTTCTGAGTCTTTAACCTGGTAGGTGACCCCCATCTTTATTTTGGCACTGACTGTCTGTTTTAGGCAAATAATTTAATTTCTCTCCAGTTCCTGTATCCATAACATGGCAGTTATACTTTTATGTCAGAGTTGGCAAATTTCCCTTACTAAACAAGCTGATAAAATTTTCATCTCACCAAGAACTGCAAGACAAAGGAAGGAAGAGCTTAGAGAGAAAATCTTAAGAAAGTGATGACAAGTTTGCTGGAGGTTTCACTGCTCTTGGTATGTACAGTGTGGATTTGAACAGGAATCCCAGAGCAATCCTGAAATTTCAGCAACAGTACCCCCCCACCAGCTTGTCCCTTCCTCAGCCGGTGCAGTCCTACTATTAATCAAATTACATGGTCCTCGTGACACAGTCATGATTGTTGGAAAACCACCTGGGGATCATGCATCACCATTAGGGTACTCCTCTGATATAAAACCGTCCTTGGAATTTATTCATTAGTGCTGGGAGTTCTCTGAGGTGCTCAACTTTTACTTCTGGAAAGCTAAGGAGTGTTTCTAACCTTGGACGGCATCTCACAGTAATCCATGTTTCACATTTGGTTCTTTTGTGAGGTTTGTTTGGAGATTTTTTTCTTAAAAAACCCCACAACATACTTTTTTAACTGAAGCCTGTAGGACCAAAGAGTTTTTCTTGATTTTTAAGACCAATTTGAGTCTGAAGATTTGAATGTCACATATTGTTTACGGGCATTTACACTTAAAAAGACAAAATCTGAGACTGTGGCTGCAGCATGACATCAGAACCAACCACAGTGCACTATTCAATAGATAACTGGGGTTTTTTTCATCAGCTGTAGAAAATAAAACATCAAGAAAAGAAATCAAAGGTCACCATTGCATGACAGAACTATGGTACAACCTTGAGAAAGGTCAAAAGAATGATACTTTTTAATCAGTTGTTTTATTTTAGATTTGTCTCTCCTATTAAAACATAATTATGTAGAAAGAACATTTGTATTTGTCCAGCACCAAGGACCTGCTTCCATATTAAAGCTCTTCTGAATAGCTGACAGTACATTTTGACAATATGTTTCTTCCATTGGGCTACATGATATTTTTGCAATAGTTATAAGGAAAAAAAAAACAGAATTAAGGAAGCTAACAGAGTGCTTACACTTGCACAACCCTTCCTTCTTACGTGACATTCATAGGCTTCACCCAGGGACACCAACAAGAGTTTCCACACAGCAAGACTGGTTTGGAAAAGTCAGAATTCCAAATCCACTTGCAACAGTATATTTGGTAGAGAATTCACATCTATCAAATGACTGCTGACTTCCACTGCAATGCCCTGATTCTGCTCTGTAAGTATCAGAATAGGAGAGGGTGCAATTGGAAAGGCAACTTGCAGAGGAGTGGAGTGCAAATCAGCCTGCTCATTCCTTCCCTTCCAGCAGCACTGATCCCACTGCTGTGACAGACTGACACGTCTCTATATCGAATTAACATTTTGCACTGAATTCGGCTAAGGCAGCCGCTCTGTGCAGGGGAATTTCTTGAAGGCTTACTGAAGGTCAACAGTACGGAGGCATGAAAAGAGCTTTTGACCGCCTCTCTCTTGCTGGCCCACCCCTGTAGAAAAATATTCTTTCTATGGAATATGGGAACCATCTGGGAAAGATCTGGTCTGGGCTGAAGTCACCTTCCATATGAGTAAAAGAAGACAAGAATGGCTTAAGAGCAGGGTGCTGTGCTGCATAAGGAGACACTGATACATAAGAACAATTTGCTGGAGGATTCACCTAGCCTGAAAAATGAGGGTTTCCTGGTACCACAGTAAGGGTAAGATAAGACATTAGGAACTTCTGTTATCAAAAATCTCTAAAGTCTTGTTTGTTTTAAGACTGCAGGCAGTGCCAAAGCTATTTTCAAATAAATTTCTTTGCTAAGCTTCCTTTCCATGCTTTTCTGTCCCCTTGTTAACAAAAATGCTAAGAACCCGCAGTTTCAGAAGGAAGCTTGGGAGTTTCAGAAGTGTCTAGTTACAAATCAGCCAGTTTCTAGTATGTCTGTGGGATTGCACCCTGTGTTTCTTTCACAAGCAAAGCAGAATGTCAGGCTGAAAGAGAAGGCTAAGCAGATGTGCTAGGTCTGTATCAGAAAGCCCATAAACATGGATGTGGTCCAGATTCTTCAGTTTCGAAAGGAACGGTTAAAACCATAATCCAGAGGCAGCCATTGTTCTGATATGCAGAATATTTTTTGGTAAAATACCTTATTGCTTTGCATTAACCAGCCCCATCTTCACTATTGGTTCCAAGAAAGAAAGTGCAATTTTCTTATCTGACCCTTTGGGATATTTGAACAAATTACAGAGAAAAGAAGTTACAGCTAGCTGTAACATAAAAGTAAGAATGTACTGAGTTACTCAGAAGAGATAAAGCCAAGTTACTTATGTTGTGAATTTAAGTCTCACAGCAGCACTCCCACCAGCCTAATCATAGTGCAGTATATTGGGAATTTTCCTGCTTAACCAACCAGTCTTTCTCTGACTAGCTTTTGGATAACGTTTGTGTTATGTGCATACAATGTATGACCATAAATCCCAGACTGAAGTTATATATAAATAAGCTCCTAAATCACCCAGTGCTTGGAAAATGTTTTCACTTCAACCATCTACCAAAGGGTGACTGTACATCCCATTTTGCCTTTGATGTGAAGGTTGTGACTTACTTATGTACTCAGACACAAAGTAAAAAAACACTTCCAGGGATGTCTTCCTGTTACAGGTCATCACTCTTACATGGACAAGACTACACTTACTGTCTAACTGGACGTAATTTAGGTACCTTCAGGCTCCTTTAAATATATCTATTTTTTAAATAGATATATTTAAAAAATTAAGAGATTGAAGCAAGAGATCTGCCTTATCTGCTGCACCTACTGCTTCTCATAAAGTACTTTGATGCATGAGAACATTTTATCACTCAAGTTAAGCGTGACATACTGAGCCATGTCAATCACAGTCCTGCTCAGTACAGTAAGATGCTACACATTTTTACATGTATTTGAGTGCTTTATGACACCCTCCAGCACAGTATCCCTAGGTTGGCTATCCCCATGACAGATTACCCACACAGTGTGTGCAGGAACACCTGGAGTATGTCTGCATAAGCGTGCACTGGTGTAGCCATGTTTGGGCAGGAGTATGCAGGGTGGACTGAACACTTCAACTCTGGGTTAGTTCAGGAATCCCTGTACTTCAGAGTCAACACTGCCATGGATCTTCGGTGTCTCCATACTCTTACCTGAAGCTGTCACGGCTTCAGTTACCCACATTTTTGCTTTCTCTGGGTTATCTCACTTCTACGTTACCTTTGTTAATTGACCTCTGGCTGCACACTTACTTTCCAAATGGTGAACTGAAGGCCAGAAAGGCGAAATGAATTGCCCAAGGACACATAGAAATTCTATGGCAAAGTCACAGAGACACTAAAGCACATTAATTATTTAAGTAGCCTGCTATTTAAATGCGGATGTGTGCACAGAAGCAAGTGGAATGCCGAGCAGTGGAAAGTTGAACCGGTTAATCTATGCACACAGAGCAACACTATGTGTTCTCACTGGCTCATTTTCCAGTTTGACTCCAGTTTGTTGGCCCTGTCATGCCCAAGTTGATACCCCTTGGTTTCTACAGGGCTCATGAGCTGTGATCACAGCCACATGAAGGAGTTAGGCTATAATCTTAGCCTAGATGCCAGAGAAGCCCCCACCTCGAGTGCCCCTCAGCTGCATTTTCCCATACCTTCTGTTTCAATGTTCACACAGACAGAGGAGCTCGGATCTCTGTGTTTGCCTTCATGAAGATGTTCTTTGTGTCCTCTGTTTCTTGGCTATGAATTTTAGATTCATATGACACTGGGAGGCATACATAAGGCTCTGTCTACCTTACTGGCTTCAGTCTCTGGGTGGCTGCTTTCCATCAGGGCTACCTCCCCGTAAGTGCACTAATACATAAGGGCAAGCACGTTGTTTTCTGTATTCTCGAATCTGACTAAGGGGAAATGTTTATGGCCTTATTTGTAATTACAGGCCTACTGTAATTACAGTTATATATTAACATTATATTTTCCAAGCAGCATTAATAGAAGTAAAGGTAATAAAATTATTAGCTGTCTTAATGCTGAAGCTATGGGATTATCGTTATGTACTGTTCCTTAGAAACCAGAAGTTATACACAGTCCCCTGACTGTGCAATAACTCCTGTGGTCTGGCATTTCTTTGGCAACTGATCACAATTTAACTCCAAACAGCCTGAAACCAGCGTCTAGCAGAAAGAAGAGCATCTACTTTGTTGTGGCAGTACATGTAGAGTCAGCTGAGGTAGACATGATTTCAGGGACACCTGAAGAGCAAATGCCTTCAAATCTGGCTCAGACCCCTACATCCCACTTCCCAGTCTCAGCTGAAAACAGTGCCACAGAGATCAGTGAATCTGGTGTGACATAGCCACTGTGTCACAGCTCAACCCTTGGGATGGCTGCTCCCTGCTGCCAATCCTCACTGAGGGCTCCTGCACCAAATGGCAGCCTGGGATTAGCAGAAATGGACTCCAGCAGCAGAAAGGCTGGCTACCCAACCCTTGTTGGAGAAGAATAAGAAAAAGCTTGTTTCATCAGTGAAACCCATACTTCAGAAGTAAATGAGGAAGCTTTAAATCAGCTACAAATCTCACAGTTGCTTTTATTCTTGCTACATCGTACAACTGGTGTGCACTAAACATGAAAATTAATAGAAACACTTTGAAATGAGCCTCTAACGTGCATTTCCACAAGAGAAGTTGTGAGTTGTGCCGTCATTTTTTGTGGTAGTCCCACCACTCACTCATGTCTGTATTTTAAGATAAACATGGGCAAATAAAACCATCATTTTGTTTTCTTAGCTCTCTTACTAAATAGCTCGCAGTCATGTTTAATCTCCTCACACGCTGTTTTGGCACTTGAGTTGTGCCTGGCACCATCATTTAATCTTTCTCAGAAAAGTTCTACTGTCCCTTTATCTGATGTGACTACATAAAGGCTCTGCTAAAATTATCATGTACTAGGAATCAAAAGGAGGTGCATCTGACACAGTTACAATATTTTAAAAAAAATAAAATCACACCTTACATTTTATTTTTCCATTGCAGAAAAGCTACCTTTACCTTGCTTGTGGTGTAATGTGGTATGAGGGGTATCTCTACAGAGAACTATATGTTGGAACAACTGAAAAAAATATATTTATGGTGTGCAAAAAGGGTCATGGAACAAAAAAATGAAGGGAATCAGAGAATGGAATGAAATCAACAACCAGGCAAGGATTTAAGTTCCTTGGTTTTACACTGGGTTATGAATCCTGAAAAGTGGCTTATCTTATATTCAGAGCCAGCTTTATAATCAACAGAAATATTGATGCCATTAAAAGGAGATGATTGGTTAGGCACAATAGAGAACTAGACAGGGGGTTAATATGCTTCTGAAGCATGACAGAATTGTGCCATTATTCCTAGTTTACACAAGTTTTAAAGAGAGACAGTTTATGATATCCAGGTCACTGGATTTGGTTTGAGCTCATCCCCAGCTTGTATATGATTGTGAGGGGACCTGTTAAAAAGAGATATTTGGTTAACTATGTCCTCCCTAGCCCCTGTTAAAAGCAAATCCCTCACAGTGCTATTGCAATCACCAGTCAGACTATCCTTTCCTACTTCTTGTCAGCTAGCAATAAAACACCAGATGGTGTCCCTCCAAAAATAAATTCATTATAGTTTAATTCTGGGTTTTCTTAAAGAATTTAGGGACAGAATTTCAGCTAATGCAAATGAACACCGTGCAGCTGAAGTCAATGCAGCTCTGACATTTTATACTATCTGAGTAATATGCACTAATATTTTTAACTTCTTTCTCCCCATATTTAAAAAGTCTCATTCCACATCTTATTTGGCCACCTTACCCAGAATTCATAGCTGGTGCTCCTTGGTACCCAGCAGCTCACAGGCCATATCCTTCTGTGTATTAGTTTAGGCTAATTCGCCATTGAGGCTCCCTGTAACCATTATCTTTTAAAGTCTCTTTTTTTTTTTTTTTAACTATCTGAGACCCTAAGACACCCATTAACTTCTTACAACACACCAGACTATTAATGAAAGAATATTTTAAGAGCCACTGGCCCTGTGATGCTTATGCTTCTCTGTATGGTTAGTTTCCCCATCTATCAAATGAGGACGGAAGTCTTCAATTGTACTGTTAACCCAGACAGATAAATAAATCTAGTAACAAAGCATCTTAAAAGAAGCCTTGAGGATTCTTCAGATAAATCAATTAAGACTCTTTTCAGAATTGTTATTATGCCCTAGCAATTAGTCATTGTTTAGTCAAGCTGTGCATACTTATCTCTTTTATATATCACCCCTTCCAGCCTCACAATAACTTCTGTCTTTTTTTTCCAAGCTCAGCTTCTTGTATCTTCCTGGCCACACTGTGCCCAGAAATGGGTATGGGTTTGCTTGCAGATGGAAAGCTGCAAAGATACAAACACCAACAGAGCCACAAAATTCAAAATAGGGAGTCTCTGCTATTCCAAAAGTGAATATTAAAATAGCTAAATACACATTACTGGTAGTCCTTACCAGCTGTACAGTCTGTAAGTAATAATAGTCCAAGAGGACTAGACTGATTCCAGTCATGGAATCTGCCTTTAACATTTATCATGTGTCCTCACAAGAACACTTTTACCCAATTTCTCATACCACTGAAAAAATTTTTACACCAACTGCCGCTCCCCCATATGTCTTGCCTTCCAGTGTTGGGGAGCATCAATGCGAAAGAGGTTTTTTAGAATTCTTTTTTAGCATTCCCCAAATTAACTAGCTTGTTTTCTGCAAACAGATGGGGGTGACCTGGGATTTGGAATTCATCTGCTTCTCAGGCAAAAAAAAAAGAATTCTTTAAAAAAACTCCTAAGAAGAGATGTAGGAAGGAAACAGGTGCTTTCAGGAAAACTGTATTTATCAAAGCTGCAAGGAGAAGATAATCAGTTTTATTCCTCCCACTTGGACATAGAGCTAAAAAGCCAGAGAGTGGTATTGGGTGCCACAGAGACAGCCAAGACAACACATACGCGAGACTTCACCCAGGCTTTTTAGGAATCAAACTCATATAGACCAGCATGTTACCCCATGCTTAATCGACTCATCTTTTGCACATTTTATCAAAACATGTACAGCTCCATTCTGCTTTGAAAATACAAGTAGTGTCAGACAGCTTCATCCCTGACCTCTGCCAGGTCACCCATCCTTGTGAGGCACACACTCATGAGCAGTCTCCCAGTAGGTGCCCGAAAGATCTGGCTCACAGTTATAAGAGCCTTAGGCCATGACAGAGGTGGACGTGATGCTGCAAAGTGCGGAGACTGTGAGTTGGGGGCAGGGTGGGGGGGCGGGGACAGACACCACACCATGGAATGGGGGCACTAAAAAAGTCTAACTTTCCAGCCTGTTTGAGTTGTCTCTACACCATTAACTGTCTGTAACCCTGGGGACTACTTATTGTCTCCTTCTTAAGTTTTGCTTTACAGTATAAAATTTCATCCCTGTCCTCATCCTGTGTGATCTAAACACTGCATGTCTTTTTTCATCTGGGCACCCCAAATATTGGGCTAAGCAACAGCAACAACAGTGCCTCTGTATTTTACATGTTTGCTTACTTCACCATCTATGAGTTCTTAACTTGCCTTTGTAGGACAAAATTGGACAGAAGTTTATGTTAAGCACATATTTATCAAGCTTTTGGTCACCAGGTGAAGAACAGCCCTTCTCCCTAAGTTAGGTTTGCCAATTTTCATTTATTCTAAACCCCTGTTTTACCATTTAGTTGTGCAAAGAGGGGTTCTCTCACTAAGCATCAGGATAGGGATGCCTCAGAAGTTAGCACACAAGTAACAGCAGAACACCTTCCTTAAAAGTGTCACATCATTGTTTTTGTAATAACTGTCAGAAAAATGCATCTTTTCCTGCATTGGTTTTTAAACCTTCCTGCATATTTATATCTCAAATACTTCTCTACACATTTTAATAGGAAACATACTGAGGGTTTTTGCTTTGTTTTTACTTTAACTTTGTTTTTCTGAGAACTAATTCCAACAAGACCATTACAGGCTGTATAGGCTCCATTGTATTTTTCATGCACAGCGGCACATTACAGATCCAGAGCAACTGAAAATGCTGGGTTTGTTTTAGGTTTCATTTTACAGTCAGGATGGTGAATACATCTGTTTGTGTCACCAGCCTAGAAAATATCATTTTATGGTTCTCAGAGGTTATTTATAATTGAATTATAGGACATGTCATGATTATTTGGGATGGTATTTACAAAAGCTTGATACTTCACTTGCGACCAAGAATGTGAAGAAAATACCCTGTAATTCATTTTTAAGTACCCTCTGGAAATCACATAATTATATTGTATGGCAGTGTTGAAAACAGAAGAAATATAAATTTTTAAATTATTTACATTATGGTCTTTAATCAAGCTTATATCCATACAGGTTGGTGCGCAGTAACAATGACTAGGCAGGTTACAATGAACACACCACCCATTTTTCATTTTTTATTTGATCTTGAGTCAGTGCTGGCTTCGCACACCCGTGCACTTCCCTGATGTGTATTACAGACAGATTTTGGAGCAAGAAAAGGAGAAGGTATCTTTGTCCTCTAGTATTTCCAGACAGAAATGGAAGGTTAAAGCATGTTGTGAGCTCTCCTGTGACTCACAACAGAGTGGCAGAGCCATCAGGTGTCACTCGGGAGATCTGCGCCTTCTCTGAGAAAGAGGGTTTTTCCTCCTCTGGAGGCTTAGCAGCCATGCACTGCCCCCACAAGCCCATGGCACCCCAGCTGCTGCAGACAGCCACGGCCCCATTCTGCCCACAGGGACCGATGCCTGGTGAGTGCCCATCAGAGACAACCAGAAACTTGATCCTAGGACCCACACCAGGGCAAAGGCTATATAAAGCCGCCCAGCCCCCACCCACCTCCTGGGGTTTAAAATGGTTCTATAGTTTGAGATCTAAAGGTATTGGTAAACTCAACAGCAGCATTAAATTTCAGTCTCTCTCGTTTCCTCCACACACTGTGAAAAGACTTCAGAGCTAGAAAAAAACAGTCAGCATTTCCTTTCATGAGCCATTGCACAAAATAAATATGTAGCAGAAAATGGGTATGGATGTCTCTCTTACTTGCCTTAATAGGGCTAAACACAGAGAGAGATGCTTGTACATTCTGATCTGGTAACAAAAATCCACTCCTGTTCCTAAACAATATAAATAGCCAGAACCGCAACTGATGGCATCTTTTTTTTTCTTTCTTTCTTTTTGACTTCCTTGTATATTATTTGCTTTTGCCTTGTCCTTTGTCTATCTGGACAATAAGTAGTCTGGAGCAGGAACAATATATTGTTGTATATTTGTAAAATGCACAGCAGAAAAGGCCCCTTATCTTGCCTGAATCCTCAAAAGTAGCAGATTGAACTTAATAAATAATGATAACAAATTAATTCAATGTAGAGGAATTAGTTTCATTTTCTTTTTGTTTACCCCAAATGGAACCATCGACCCATTAAAAATGAAGTTACTGGCAACATTTGTTTGTAAAATTAGTGCTTTGCAATGGGAAACAGGACCAGTGTGCTCACAGAAAAAGGCACTATGGAAATAAAGAACAACAAAAAAAAAGAACACAAAAGGAAAAAGAACATCCTGTAAGTTGTCTCACACAAGAGAGGAAATACTGGAAATCTGCAGTCTTAGCTTTGGGGAAATGCTGACATGTTATTTTGTCTTTCTAGTCTGGGACTGTTATTAGAGACAATTAATTTGCAGATTGCATAGATTGCATGCAAATCACCCATCCACAGATTGAAATTATGGATTACTAGAGAAAATTTTCATAGAACAGAGCTGTGAAAACTTAGGTGTCCATCACGAGTGATAAATAGTGCAGACCTGATTTGTCCAGCTTTACTTCAGACACTTTGAATTTCCCTGATGAGAGGAATTGTTGAAACCAGGAGGGATTCACTGCTCTCTGAGAAATTCTCCACTTCGCACATACGCCTTTGTAGGCTGCGCAAAATAATAATTTATGGGTTACAAAAACGACCCACTCCTGTCTGAAGAAAGAGTGAGTGGAAGGCATCTAAAACTGCTTGAGAGCTGACAAAGGGCAAACCTGATTGTTGCACACTACAGATAAAATTTTTAATATTAGATTTTGCCATTGAACTTACTGACATTATTATTGTTGGTGTTGTTGTTATTATTATTATATGATAAATTTGCTGCGTGCACCAAAAAATATTTTCAGCCAGAGGGAAGGCAGGTCAATGAGCTCAGGAAAAATCAGGGAGATGCTCAGTGCTTTGTTGGCGAGTAGTTCTTGGGAAGAGGACTGGAAAAGTTAAATGAGATCCTTTGGTGTTCAGAGGTGTTTGCAATGAACTGACAACTCACAGAGAGCAAGAGAAGTATTTGGTATGATCAGCCCACACAGCAGTGGCACACCACCTGCCTCCTATTACATTACCTGACATGGGGCATGCTCCTGTCACCTAACCTGAAATGTGGACTTTGGGGAAACACTCTCTAGGTCCCATACCTCACTGTTTAATAACCGGCAGCTTTAATGGTCTATGAGAGGCATTTCTCTAGGAAAAAGGTATTCTCTGCTGTAACATCAGCTGACATTAAAGACAAGCTAACTTAAAAATATTGGGAAAATGTAATTAATACAAGTTAACTGGCCAAAATCAACTCTTGAATTTGTATTTTAACCTCCTGAAGTGTGTGTAGATGGGTAGAAAAAATGAGAATATTTCTAAACAGTCTGGAAAATATTGTTTTCATTTTGATGGAAAACACTTTCAAGTTTTGACTTTCTCCTCTAAAAAAACAAACAAGACACAAAAGAAAGTAGGGGCTTTGTTCCCCCTCTTCTTTCCAAAAAAGAAAATCTGTTTTTTCTAATTTTACCAGTAGATTTCAAAAGAAAAGGTCATAATATTTTAGCAAGGTCAACAAAATGTCCACTTTCTTCAACACAGAAAAAACATGTTTCTAGAGAAAATAGCAGCTTGCAGAAAGTTTTAAAGAAGCTGTTGTTTCTTATTGCTTGTGCTGTTGATTCATAGGATGTCAGTGGCTATTCTTGGTGAAATGCAAGGTATATGGGCCGGTTCACCCAGCAGCAGAATATATTTATTCAAAACAACTCTGATTATTTTATTTTGTTATCTGTGGTTTGCTCATGTTCCAGATGTGTGGTGGGGAAGTCTAGGGCTGCCCTGCCACAAGACGTGATCCATCCCCTGTCACAAATCTGAATGCAGCATTGCACTGGGGAATAATACCAGTGCCGTCACTTTTGTGATCCTTCATGCCAGAAAAAGTCGTATCTGTGCCAGGCAGATGGGGCAGAGCAGCTGAGAGGCTATGTGGGTGACACAGACCTATGCAGACAGTTAAGGTAGGAGCCAGCTGCGTGACACGGGTGCTCGGAATGTGGCTTGATGAATCTGCCAAGACACTGCAAAGACGCCCAAGAACAGGTTAAAGTGTCCCTTGGAAGACTTAGCTTTTTAGCTAATCGTATCAGGGGCGCTAAGGTTATTCACTATCTTCTGCATTCAGAGGCAAGCACATTTCTAGCTGCCTTGCACAAAAACAAGCCCAAAATGCCTCAAATCCAGGCAATATGAATTTGAAAATTGGAGGCTGAGAAAATGAATCAGGAGGATGGAGTAATTAGAGTTGAGATGTCATACTAAATCACAGGCCCTGGTTAGTGAAGCAGCTTGCTTCTGACAGCACCAGTTGGATGCAGTGAATAGTGGACAGTGGTAGAGTTTAATATTTTAGCACCTGCTTTATTTTGCATGCAGGAGACAAGCTACACATTCACATTTAAATAAGTCTGCGGTTGCAGGCAGCTTTTTCAGGGGGAGAACTGCCTACTGCCTGTTAGCTCTCAAATGGCCACTTTAAACCTCTGCAAAGCCAAAGGGTAAGTTACAGATAGGACTGGCAGAGGACTGAAAAATGGCATAAACCTTTTGTGTTTTGCAAAAATTCCTGCTGTTTCCATATTTGGTTTGGCTTCAAGCCTTTTTTGAGGTGAGGACACTGTTGTAGCAGGTCTACTTTGTACAGATAATTAAAAATGAGTATGTGAAGGAAAAAAAAAATCATTCCATTTCAGTCAAGCCAGTAACCTGGTGTTTAGGGCTGTGAGCTGAATCAGTGACAGGTTTAATGCTTCTTAGCTGCTGGAGGTCCAGATGGAAAAAATTGTGGTAAACTTTCGTGTGTATGTGTGTACAAATACATATAATTCAATAGGTATGTATTTTATGTGTATGGGCATGCAGCAGCTTAAAAGAACAACATTGTGCAAGCAAGAACAACACAGGTTATTCATCATCAAGAATTAGAAACAAAATTATAATATTTTGTTGTTACATGTCTGGAAAAGAAAAAATATCCATTTACTTGTAAAAGTTCTTCTGACTTTTTCCTGTGTGTTCCATTTTTATCTCAGTCCTTAGTCTGTCCCTGTAAATCTGGGTTCAGCCTCACTGGTGGCTACCAGGCAGGGTCAGTGCACTGCCTGCTTGGGTGTACTTTTCCTGTTCCAGTGACCCATGCTGCTGCTCTTGGCATCAGTGTCTGTGCTTTATGTAAAGCAAAATAAGGTATATAAATGGCTGTTGGGAACAGAGCTCATCATCCCCAAGGAAAGAGTCACCCTCACATGAGGTGTGGAAGGAATGCCTGAGGTTCAAAGAGCTGCTCTCCACCATAAATGTTATTTATAACAAGGACGGTGGGTCAATAGCTGGACGTGACCAGGCAACAGATTCAGAGAATTCTAGGGGTTGGAAAGGACCTCCAGAGATCTTTGAGTCCAACCCCCCTGACAAAGCAGGTTCCCTAGGAAACATGTGCTTTCAGCCCAAAAAATCAACTGTATCCCAGGTTGCATCAAAAGAAATGTGACCAGCAGGTCAAGGATGGTGATTGCTCCCCTCTGCTCTCCTGAGACCCCACCAGTAGTTGTACTGGGGTCTCCAGTAACAGAAAGACAAGGACCTATTGGAATGAGTTTAGAGGAGGGCCATGAAGATGATTGGGAGCTGGAGTGCCTCTCCTACTGAAAGAGTTGGGCTTGTTCACCCTGGAGAAGAGAAGACTCTGGGGAGACCTTATCACAGCCTGTCAGTACCTAAAGGGGCCTGCAGGAAAGCTGGAGAGGGACTGTTTATCAGGGAATGTAATAAATGGAATGGGAATGGGTGGAATGGATCTAAACTAAAATAGGATAAATTTAAACTTGACATAAGGGAGATATTTTTTGCAATGACAGTGGTAAAACACTGGCACAGGTTGCCCAGGGGTGTGGTAGATGCCCCATCCCTGGTAACATGCAAGGTCAGGTTGAATGGGGGTGTGAACAACCTTATCTAGTTGAAGATATCCCTGCTCACTGCAGAGGGGTTGAACTTGATGACTCTTAAATGTCCTTTCCAGCCCCAACAGTTCTATGATTCTGTGGGTTTCTGTTCCTACTCCTGGGGTACTATTTGGTTTTCATTAATTTAAAAAAAAAAAAAAAGAAGAAGATTTAAAAAATAATCCTGATTTCCAACTGAGCTAATACTAACTGCTCTTAAGACTTTTGGCAAGCAAAAAGGAGTATATGTTTTATGATTATTCCAATGCGTCCTATGATAAAGCTGTGAAATGGAATGCTGTCTGAGGCTTGATTTCATCTAAGAATGTGCAATTAACCTACTTCATTGGCAATACAATTGAACTTTAAATTATTAATTATTTTTTGTTACCATCAATATGTCTAATAATCTACTAAATATTGAACATTAGTATTTTCAGTGCTGGATATTACCTTACTGAATATAGAATACAGTGTAATCAATATTATTGGGTATAACGTAGCAATTGATCCAACTGACTCTGCAGTGGTCTTTGCTCCTATAAATACAAATTAATATATTTCATTCAGACACAAGAATGCATAGAGAAAATGTCAAGAAATAGAAACACAATTTGAAAATCTGTTTTATCCCATGAGGGCAGATTGATCTCAATTATATTGAGATGTTGCCACTGAAATCAATGTACCAGACCAGCAGCTAAGGGCTAGAGGACATTTCTTACTGGGCTGTGTAACCAACCGCTATCACAGTGGACTGAATTCAGCCGCTGAGGGCTTTGGATGAGGAAGAGATTCCTAAATCTTGTGTGGGCAGATAACACCGTGTACTGTACCAATGCAATGGTCCCTTTCCTAACCAGAAACAAGCCCTACCTAAACCTTACTGACCTCTACTCATTCCACAGAGATCTTCAAGAGGGAGCAATGGCTCAGTGTCAAGCTGCTCCCCCTCCTCCCACCCCACTTGATACAAGAGCTTTTCTTTCCTGATGAAGTGTAAAACATAGCCCTTGAGTTTCACAATTTCAGAAGACAGCAGAGACTGTAAGGAGTATGATGAGGCTAAATGGTATGCAATAGGCCTGAATATAAACTTTTAAAAGTATTTCTAGTTTCTTTTCATTATCCCTGGCATTCAGAAATGCAAGAATACCAGCGATGCACTACAATACTAAAATTATAATGAAATCATTGAATTCATCTTCTTTTGTCTTCATCATATAGGGCAGAATGTCCTCACATAGTAAATTTAGATCCCAGGTGTACTTGGCTGTTGAGGCAGATAGGTTGTATTTATGTGAGTATGGTGACTCAGAGCCCTAACCATCAGCCAGGATAACTGAGATAAAAAAGAAATTTTTTTTCCTCCTAATTCTTGAATCCCTATTTCTTGGTGAAAGAGAAAACATATCTCTAACAAATGTAAACCATATTTTCAGTCACTGTGCAAATAAGCTGAAGACCTCTTTACCCTGCAGTCCAGACAAACTACATGAGAATCTGCCTACAAATCTCTAGAAAAATTGTAAATAGAAAAAGTAAAATAAAACACAAAAAAACCCACCACCACCACCACACCCCCCCCCAAAAAAAAAATCAACCTAGAAAAATTCTTTGGGGTTTCCTGGGAAACAGAATTTCTGTTTCATGACAGAATTCTGACATAACAAATGTGCATTCTGAAATTGTAATGGAAAGTGTTAACAATACCCACCCAGTGATATTAAAAAGAAACTGATAATCAAGAATTAAAATAATTCTGTAGTGTTATTCGATCATTAACCATGGTGTTTTCATTAATAGCATTGCTGTATATGAGATACAACATACATGTGATATATCCATTTCGGTATTAGAGTGTTTCTATTTTAAAATACTATTGTTTGCAATAGTACTGCTAAAATAGTACTTGAGCATTCACGTATTTCTAGCAATAATCTGTCACAACCCACAGTCTTCCCCAATGCCTTGTTTCAAGCCTGCTCAGGATTTTTGGCAGAAACCTGAAATTTAACAGGATATCGTGGCATTCCGTTGGGTGAATTTACACTCCTCTTTTTACAAGCAATAGACAGATGTGTACACTTATGAAGCAACTGAACTTCTCTGAAGTTTTGATTGTGTAGCCTGATTCTTAACACAGATTTTATACAGGCAGCATGTGTGCAAGAGCCATTTTGCAATATTAATCACTCAAAATAAGCAAACGCTGAAACCATCATTCCTCAGTGTTACTGAAGCACTTCCCTAGTGCTGGACTGGCACTGGGCTGGTGACTACAATGGTACCTCCAGGTTGTACTTAGAAGACAGAGAATTGTCATGTCACCTGCATGTCTAGGAACCAAGTGAGCACTGATTCTCTCAGCTGAAGACAGATGCACTAGTCAAATAATACTTTTGCAGTCAGTACTTTTTAACCAATACTTTTGTCCAAGATCTGTGAACTCATTTTCCTTTTGCCTAATTTGCTAGATCCTGCTCGACTGCGATTTACTTGCTGGCCCTGATGATTTCCAGCCTGGCACAACCATTTCAGTAAAAGTGGTCATTTTTAATCCTTCTGCTTAAATAAACATTGGCGAGGTTGGTCTCTGAGCCAAGCAACGGTGGCTGGTTAACCTTCCACATTATGTGTGGAGCTAGCACAGCATGCTCATCCTCTAGGCACTAAGCTCCAGCGTCCTTCCTTGTCTTTTGTAACCTCGTAGGCCGTTGTGTTAATATGCAGACCATTACTACTTCGCTGATGAGACAGACTGCCGAGGATCAATATGTCTCTGCATTTGTCAGCCCCGTATACCCCAGAGTTAAGTTCTCAGCTCTGCTGCCCATGCTCGTGTCCTGCTGTGTAATCGCAGGGAATTGTCGATTCCTGATGCAGCATGTCCGTACACCAGGCTTTGCAGAACAAGTAGGAAAGATCCAAATGTCGTATTTGTTTGGCTCCCACTGCTTGAGTAATAGTAGGTGCAGCCAGAATACCGGAGGACAGCTTGCTTACGGGGTCACTGCAGCTCAACAGTAACCATTGATGTTGTCAGGCAGACTTGGGAAAGATGCCCAAATACTATCAACTAGAGGACATTGCATTTTAATGAAAGACAAAATAAAAATCAGGATTAAAAAAAGGAAGAAAGGTAAACTCCCTGCTCAAACATAATAAACAAAAAAAGATCTAATGGCAGGTGGGGTTTTTTTTGTTTTGTTTTGGGTTTTTTTTTACTTTTTCCTTTGCTGTTCACTTTTTCCATGCCTTTGTCTTGATGCAGTAGCTTTAGGGAAAACAGCACTGGGACTCATGGGAACTGAACACAGTAACACCATCTACCACAAAAACTCTTAATTATAGATCAAGTCTGTAAGAGTCAAAAGCTCATTTTACTACAACAACCAATATGCTTGACATTTTTAACTGACACAATTTAAAATCAAATACACTAGCTTCTTTTTGAGGTTTTGCAAGATGCCTTTTCCTAATTACTGTTTTCCTGGATTTTTTTTAGAAATAGGTCTTTCTTTGCACGTCACAAATGCCATTTGTCTTCTGCTTTTTTTATCTTGATTTGTCATGTTAAAAAAAAAAGCAACAGAAATTTGTAACAACATTTCATAGTTTCTCCTTTCCCCTGTAACCAGGTAGTTTTACGTGGTATCCACGTAGTATGTTCTAACAGCCAAATATTTTCAGTTATTTGAACGTGAAACCTGTCTAGAATTTTTACACATTACACAGAAGATTTTTTTAATAGAATAAAATGTGAATTTAACTTTGCATTAACTTATGTTTTCTGTCCATCCTGTATGTTTGATGATCACATTGTGCAGACTCTTTGGAAGGATATAGGCTCATTCCACGCAGCCTCCAGGGGTACTAATATACTCTGGCATATCAGACAGATTCAGAGCTCCAGATCAGGTGTCTCAGGTGTTTAGTTAACCAGTAAGGTTGCAAGATCACATACATTATGCAACCTCATTATTTTAACCGTGTGAACACATGTCTGGGTCATGCCATGTGGAAGTGGCAGTCGGTAGCCGCAATATGTGTTTCAGATCTCCATACGTGTTTGTAGCAAAGCCTCCGGGCTGAGAGAATCCCACGCTTTGGAGTTTTCTCTGCTGATGGAGGTCTACTTACACACTTTTTCAGCAAGAAATGTTCTGGTAAAAGGTAGAAGGCAAAGTTGGTGAAAAAAATAAGTAAGTGTGGGAGAAGCCAAGGAAGACTGGGTCTTCATACATAATTTTCTATCTGTTGCAGTTTAGTGTAACTGCTGCTTCAGTGGCTCTTGTAGGCTGCAGTTACAGCTTTCTGCAAGCCCCATGTTTTGAAAAACACTGGTACAGTCAAGGCCAAATTTGAGACCAAGCCTATCAGAGCTGGTCATAGCGCCTCTGTGAATCACATATAGGAGAAAAAAAAACTGCTGGCAGGGGCACTTTGCCACCGGAGCGGGAGTGAGAAGATGTAACAAGCTGCACGGACTCCAAGGCCAGGCCTGCAGGAGGGGGGGGGATGAAGAATGCGAAGAGAAAGTTTCCCCTGCAGCTCGTGGTGGAGTCCATGGTGAAACGGGTGTCCCCCCGAAGCCCATGGATGAGGACGGGGAGCAGAGATCACTATGCCTGTGAAGATTGATCCACGCCTCAGCAGGTTTGCCAAGGGACTTGTGACTTTGCGGGTGACCAGGCCGGGGGGTCTGGACCCGGACGTCAGCACCCTATGGAGGGGAGAGTCCTGCTGAGAGGCCTGTGGTGAGGGGATGACTCCCCGATAGAGAGGACTCACGCTGCAGAAGGTCGTGGACACGACTCTCGCGTGGGTGGGACCCCACGGTGCCGCAGGGGAAGGGTGTGTGTATGTGGAATGCCCCCCCCCCACAGCTGAGATGGAAGACAGCTTGGGAGGAACGGACTGAAACCCCTCACTCTCCATTCCCTGCCCCCCCTGTACTGCGAACGGGAGGGAAGAAGGGAGCGAATCTCTGATTAAAGTCATGAGTGCGAAGAGGCGAGGGGTGGGGGGAGGAAGTAGAAGTGATAATATCTGGGGAAGAAAAGCAGCTTGTTGGGAATCACCGGAACCCCACTGCCCATTCCCTGCCCCTCCCCGCGCCATGTTGGGGGGGGAAGAAGGGAGTAAAATCGGGATGAGTTTTAAGTTTGCTAAGAAGGGAGGGGTGGGGGGAAGGTGCTTGAAGACCTGGCCGCTTCTTATCTCGTTCCGGTTCACTGGGTGTAGTAGTTGTAGTAAGTAGTAATAAATCACCTTTTTCTTTCCTTTATTCTGTGCTGCGTCTGTTTTGCCCATTGCACTAATTGCAGAGTGAGCCCTCTGTCCTTATCTCAAGCCCTAAGCCTCCTAATATCTATTTTCTCCCCCTTTTCGGCTGAAGGGGGGAGTGAGCGAGCGGCTTGGTGGGGATTTGGCCTTTGGTTAGGGCCAAAACCACCACACTATCCAGATCACTCTTTAAAGTAACCATCTAAAATGCAAAGCCCTGAGGATGTTCAGTCAGGAAGTCAAAGAGAACCTCTACTGATTTTTGTCTTGCAAGTGGTGGTGAATTTTAAATACATCTTGAACAGATGCCTTCACAACCTTGCTCAACTTGTCTTCCTGACAGCTTACATGGAGCCAATTGAACGAATCAAACCTGAACCTTTTGTTTCCTTAAACAGGTAGGGTGTTACAACATTAGGAATGGCCCAGCTATCAGGTGATCCATCCAGCCCCATATCCCATCTCTATGAATGAACATTAGGGAAAGGTACAAGAATTGGCATAAGTAGGCTTTTTCATGTCTGTCTTCCTAAATTTTGGTACATTCACACTGCAAAGAGATAATGCAGACAGGCTGAAAGATAGAAATCACAGGCAGGTCTACACGAGTGAATGAATCCAGGAAGCAGTGGTCTGGTTCTGCTGAGGGCAATGCAACAGCTCCAAGTGCAGATCAGAAGCACCCTGTCCATCCACCTGTGGAAGGACTTGAGGCACACACAGAACAATTGGATTCTCACAGTGTTTCCCAGGAGCTGATAAATCGCAGCCACTAAACATCCAACTCCATGCTGGTAGCACTGGATGGAGCCCAGCAGTCTGGGAAGCCCTGAATTGCTGACCCCAGGCACTTCACTTGAGCGGCTTGCCTAGAAACTACCCTCCAATTTTAGGAGCCTCCCAGAGGAACTGATGAGTCAGGTCAGGTTTTAATGGTCAAATACCTTAGGTTCAATGACAATTTAATTAATACAAGCTTCTCAGAAACATTTCATTTGTTTAAGTGGAAAGATGTCAGATATTATTTCACAAATAAAATGAGGGCTGAGAAAATCTAGTCCCCTTCAAAATTCCTGAGGATCAAAGCACTTAATACTTATATCAGGTAATTTCTTGTCTTAATGTTTGTTTTCTCCTCTGATTTAACAATCAATGCAGTGTGTGATTTCCATAGACAGATCTCTTTTCCCTGCTACCCTGCCTGCCCCCAAAATGAGATTATGCTTGTTGGTATCAATCAGCAACACAGAGCTACCCAGATTTACACTGCCCTGATTCATTGCCTCCGCCATAAATGAAGTTTTACCATTGTTTGCAGAAATTCTTGAAATAATGGCTTCACTTTCCTTGTTAATTATTCTTTTATTAATGGTGTTTCAGATAGTTTTTCAAAGAGACTATGAATCTCTCAGTGAAAGTAATGGGCAGCTACTCACAGGAGCAATCCCATTACAATCAGCTGCACTACTGTTTGTCATTTGGAGTAAGGTGCTAGAGCTCTGACCCTTACTGATTTACCACTCTTCATAATTAGTTGCAGTGATTAAAATGCATTTTAGATTACTCTGCAGTTTCCCTTCCTTAAAAGTTTTTTCACTGAGGACAAATTCGAGTTCTGAAGGTGAACAGTTGTCCTCCAGTATAAAACAGTAGCAGTGAAGAAGACCACAGATAAGGCTTAAAAAAGAAATCAAAAGCAGAGATGCTTGAGCAAAAGTTGTTGCTGGGGGCAGAGGGGCTGTGTTAGATGACAGACAGCTCATACAGGAATTTAGCATACAAGCTTAATGAAACTGAAAACACTGCATGAACAACCAACAGCAGCACATGGAAATAATGAAACATTCTGTTGCATCTGTATCTAATTAAGAAACATTATAATATAACCTTTTTCTCCAGTGATCAGGATTAGTGGATACCCCACAGGAAAGAGGCTAATAAATAGATTTAAGTGCCAGGACATTTTACATCTTTATCTGGGACTCTGGTTCTCAAGCATTTTTCTTCAATGACCCCAAATCTAGGCAAACTTTCTCTCCAGTGAGAATCTGACACAGGCAGGAATCCTTTGTAGGGGTTTTCAAGGCAATGCAGGAAAAAAAGAGGGAAAAAATAAAAGAAAAAAAATAGGATTGTTTGGATGCTGCAAATAGTTTCTGGCAAGGGCAGGCATTCTGCTTCTATCTCTCTGCTGCAATTAGAAAAGCAGCTTCTTTTTTTTTTTTTCCTTTTCCCCCTCTCTTGCTCTCTTCTGTCTTTCCTTCTTCCTCCTCCTCAAAAAATTGTTAAGTTGCTAAGAGCTTCATCTGCTTTAAGCCTCTTTGGAGATCTGTTCTTTTACCCAAGGGTACACATAACCCCACTGAATCAGTATTACTAACTGGTGCCCTACAGCAGCCAGATGATATATACCTTGAGGAAGGGATCCCTGTATTTTTTTCCCTCCTGATTGCCTGCAGGATATATAATATATTTATTATAATTTATTTTGTTGTGGGTTTGTTGTTTGGGGTTTTTTTATTTGGGTTTTTTTGGTTTGGATATTGGGTTTGTTGGGTGGGTTGTGGTTTTTTTTATGTGAGATAGGTATGAAGCAAAGGCTCCTCAGCTGGGGAAAAGGCTCTGCCATCCCTTTCTTTCTCCGGTCTGTTAGGGTGTTTTTTTCTACTATAACAGTTTAGATCTCGAGGGAAGCAATCTAGGATCATAGCTGAGATAAAGAGAGGAAGGCTACAGAATGGAGTCTCAAAGCTGTCCCTCATGTCTTAGTGAAGCTTGAGGTAAAATGTTTCAGTGCCTTCATGAGGCCAGCTCTCCCCTCTTTGAGGAGGCAGCTTGGATGGAGAGGGGTCCAAGGAGGGGGTGCTGGGACCCTTGCCAGGAAAACACGAAACTGAGCATCATTTGTTGTAGCATTCATGGGATGCCTCTGCTGTGTCACCACCCTGTGCAGTAACGAGCATTATTCCTCTAATGTTCGTCTCCCTTGGAACTGCAAGTGAATGTACAGCCCAATTAGTGCAGCAGCTTAAAACAATAAACCCTCCAGAATCTCTGGTGGTGGAAGCATGCTTTTATCTATTTGGTAAATAATTTATTAATCACATTGATGTATCCTCCTTGACAGCAACAGAGCCAGATAAGTGATGGTTCAAAATCAATTTGTCATGGTCCACTGTGCACTCAGTGACCTACTTGGTCTTTATATAGGTCAAACTTGTACATGATGCTCTGATAGCAGAGGCACTTCTTAAAAAAAAACAACAGCAGCAACAAAAAACCCATGGCACAATTTGGACGGTGCGACCCTGTGCTGGCTGGCACTCAGACACGCAACACAAAAACTCAGCTTGCTGAGGAGGGAGAGGACAGAAGCTAGGTGGGTGATGTTTTGGGCTCTCAGTGAAACTGCCTCAGAAATGCCCTGCATGGCAGTGCAGCAGCAGTATCCAGGAGGTAGATCCATACTCTGTGACCTACTTCTATGACCTTGTTTTTATCACACTGCCCTTTGCCATTGATAACATCTCTAGCTTCCCCTTACTGTTTCCCTCTTTGTCCTGCTTCAGTCTCTGCTTTCCCCGCTTTCCCCTACTCCCATCTTTTTCTTCAGATGAGGTGGAAATCCATTTCCACCTCCTCTTTGTACACCTGCACTTGAGTCCACAGAAGTCTTCTTCTTCTGAGCAGACTAGGTGGATTAAGGAACTAGATTGTTTCAAACTGACAGGAGACAGAAATTAAAAACCATGACATAGCTTTTGGGTAGTCATTCCTTTGTGGCTTGACAAAAATCTTGGGTTTCACTTGCTGACTGAATTTTTTGTACTATTTTTCTATTTCATTAACTCGTGCTTCAGGCATTTCCATCAGTGAGTCTCGGAGAACTACTTGATGTGGGATGTGACGTGTCACCGGTGCTGACACTCCTAAGAATTTCAAGCAATCTTGTGATGGTCTGCACATTGTGTCTCATTCACCTGGCATCAGAGAGAAATGTCTCCCAAAATCATGTTGGTGACCATTGTTTAGAGAGATGACATGGGCCTAATTCCTCTGAGCATTTCCACCAAAACAGTGCTCTGCTGCTGGAGGGAGCTGTACTACTGACTGGACTCAAGAGCTTTCTTCCTCCTTTCCCATTGCACATACTAGGCTGGTGGGTTTGTTTAAAGTTTTACATAATAGCTTCAATTTTTTTAACAGATTTTTAAGTTCTTTGAGGCCAAAGGTATGTAATGGTGTAGAGGGACATTTTCCTAATACTGGACACTAAGCATCTTATTGAATGGTGCCCATAATTGGAGGGTATTACACTGAATGCCCCAGGTAGGTCACTGCAATCCTATATTTTACTGTGTTCCTTATGATTATCTTGGGAGTATGAAGGGGGAAATAACATCTGTATGTCTCCATAAGGAGTTTTCTCCTCACTCCTGCTTGGCACTGCACCACTGCAGGACTGCAGCCTTCAGTGTCCAGTGTTAGGTTTCAGTCCTCCTTTATGTTCTGCATAGTTAGACCAATACTCTAGTGATGCTGACAGCTGCACGCAGGAGGGGATGTATGCGTGTGTATATGTTTATGCAGAAAGAACGTAGCAAAAGTAAGGCCTAAAATTTGGGATTTTTTTCAACCTGGAATCTATTATATATTGTTTTAGCTGTGGCTGGAAGGAACTGATACTTTCTACGATAATGGTAGGGGATAAAATCCAGTCTTGTAATCCTTTTTTCATTAGTGTTATTAACCCATTTGTGAATATGCACCATGGGTTCTTATTTTGTCCAAATTTGGTTTCCTCCATGACTGGCAATCAGAAAAGCAGCCAGGCTGTCAGAAGGGGTACTACCGCCACAGGCAGGATCTAGAGGGAAACAACCCCACCAATGTTCTTTTTAAATAAATAATGTGTTCCTTAAAGGATGTTTATAGCCCTGACAAACACAGGCCAGATTCCTTCCATTTTTCTTGACATCTTTCCAGACGCACAGTAAATTCTGGGAACCAAGAAGAACCTCTGGGGTCATGCCATGAGCTTCTTGTTTTGCCTTTGCAAATCAATAAAATCACACTTGTCCCACCGACAGTCTCTGATGGCACCATCTTCTCCAATGGATTCTCCAAAGGACACCTGCAACCCATGAGTTTGTATAAATCATGTAACACACTCTGGAGACAGGGTACAAATCCTTCCTAAAACCAACATCCAAGGAAACAGATAAACCCCCAGTACCCTTTTTTCAGTGCCTTAGAATTGTTTGTGTTTTTTCCTCCTTTAATAATTTAATTGAAGAGTGATACAAATGCAGGCCCAGCATGACAAAAAAAAAAAAAGATATTTGTCAAGATATTTTAATAAGATGACTCTTAATGTTTTCCAGGAGGTGTCAACAGTTCTTTAAACCAAGGCAGGGGTTGCAACAAATGGCTTCTTTTGCTGAGAATTCAAAAGATATCCTTTAAAGTCTGCAAACTGCCAGTGAGCTTCAATAGAACAAGTGTTCTCAAGGTGCATTTATGTTGTCTCTATAGCACTCTAAAGGATTTCTGCCAACAGACCCCATTACAATGAGTAATGCTTCCTTTAAAAGCAAATGAAGAAGACTTAGATCTTAGTTAATTAAATAATCTTCTCTTTTTTTAATTATTTACAATAGGAGACTGACACCAACTTCCTAGTTTCCCACACTGAACCTCAGGACATTATTGTGTTTACCTCGATAAAAGCTGAAGGGTCAAAACATTTGTGTTACCTACCTGTCAGGGAATGAAAGGGCAGAAAACGCATAATTAATCAGAGATTAAAACTTACACAACATTCATTTAAACAAGCAAGGAAAGAAACAAAATAACCCCAAACCAAAGAAAAAAGAAAAGATGCTTCTTATGTGGTGGGATGTACTGTCAGACAGTTCTTGGCAGTGGTGGAGCAGCACCAGGTGAGCTCTTATCTCCCCATTTTTATTTATTGCCCATGGAGATTGGCAGTTCTCCATGTGGAACACTGTTTATGGGAGATTTATCTGTGGTGTGTAAGTAGCACACTGACATCATGAATGTCCATCTATCAAAAATGCCAAAGTATTCTCCATAACAGAAGAAGGATGTTTTTTACTGAATGCAGAGCAGAGAAGGAGAATGTAAACGCTCTGAAAAGAGCAAGAAGCAACTATTATAGTCTCAAAATCAATTTATGTCAAGCAAGGAAGTGTGACAGGAGGACCAAAGTGCAGAGCAGAGCCAACTTCTAAGAGTTTACCCAAGTATCAGTCTCCTTGGTGTCTTAACTCTACAGACTAGAATGAACATCTCTGTGTCAGTTCCAAAGTCCCAAAGAATTAACAATTCTCTTCTTCATCCAGTGCTTGAGTATAGTTTCTCATTGATTTGTTTTGGAGTGCAAGACCTGTAGGAAGAAATGGAGAAGGGAAAAAAAAAAAGAAAAAGAAGTTATGTTTTTCGCATTCTGTTTTTATATAAAGCCTTCCCATTCCTATCTTTCCTTTGGATTGGAAATTCTCAATTAATGGAATATTGACTTTGATGCATTTTCATTTATTATTTATTACCATAAGCCTAAAACTTCAGGAATCCCCCTCAGTCCATTGCAGAAAAATAATAAAAAAGGGGGGAGAGAAATTCTCACCCAAATAAATAAATAGATAAATAAATAAATGTACTAATCAGGATTTCTCATCTTTATATAACTGGAGGTGCTTTTTACTCCTTTTTACTCCTTTTTTTCTAAATAAGAATTTTATAGCTGGAAACTGCTACCCTTCATTATTTGTTGTTGGTTCATATTGGACTTTGTCCGAAGCTCTGGAACCTACATCTCAAATGACCCAGAGGCAGATCTGTAATCAGAAGATCAGTAATCAGAAAATTGCAACAGATCAGAGAAAATCTGCACAAAAACTACTATCCAAAGCACTCACTGAAGGCTTCTGTTTGCCAATGGCAGCCAAAATGCACCTTTATCCTGATATACAGAGATTAAGACCATCGTCTGCCTCTTTTGACTTCAGCTGGAGCTGAAGATGATTAACATTTCAGAAAATCAAATGAATGTGTCGCAAGCAGGACATTCAGAGTTAGTGACTCTTGCAGAGAGTGTGATTTTATTTTCTGTTTCTCCACTTACCCCTCTTAAAGTGGGACAAATGCTATTCACCTATCATGTAAATGTTCTGAGGCCTAATTAGTTAATGTGTGTAAATTGCTTTTGAGATGAACAGTGCTAAGTATTATTATTACTATATTAAAGTATGGCCAGCAGCCAAACTCTCCATGTAGCTGCAGGGTAATGACAAAGCTGATCAACTGCAGGATTTTATTGCTAGTGATCAGAAACAACAAATAATTTCTGTGCATTTATCCAGGAACAAGTACAAACAAATAATATAAATTAAGTCTGAATGTTAGTAAACAGACAGGCAGCTGATTTTTTTTCATGCAATTTTTGACCTCCCAAAATATTACCTCAGTTTGAACAGTCAAATCTGTGTGCAATTTACCGTGTAGAGCAGAATGTTTCTCTTGTTTCCTGTCTTAGAAGGTCAAATTTCATTCTCTATACAGTTAAAGACTGCAGAAAAAGGTAGACCTGTCAAGGTCATCAGTCAAAGAGGAGAGGACAGAAGACTGTATAAACTAATAAAGAGAAAATGTGACCTTACCTTCCTTATTCCAACTCCTGATTTCCAGGTAATATAGAAAAGGTTTGCTGAAATCAGCAGGCATGATAATGCTCAAGGCTAATCACACAGGTCTGAACTAAGGATCTGTTTAAAGGGAGGAACACTCTTTTCAGGAGTAGTTCAAATCCAGACTTGTTCAACACTCCAGTGTGAGCCAATAGCAAATAATATGTCGTGATTTCTTCGCTTTCTCTCTTGTAAGTGGTAGCTCCACAATCTTATACAATTTGTTTCATCATACAGGAACACGATCATTCACTAAAGTTTCAAGTTTCTGCTGGGTTTAATGAATCCATGAAGGTTAGGCCTTCACTTAATTTGAAATTTACTGTTCATGGGAAAAATTTATTTGCTTTACACAAACAAAACAAGTCAGAAATATGATGATAAGCAGGACACACTATAGTTTTTTAAAAGTTATACCAAATTACATTGGGGCTAGCAACCATGGGAAATCCAGAATGGGAACGGTTAAGTTCAGGAAACACAGTGGATAGTTCTGTGAGCTGGGAGAAACCACGTCAAGCAACATTTCTGGGCTTGTACCATAAACATTTGGACCCACACAAGGGATTTCTGGAGAGTTATTCCATTGCCTACATGTAAGAAATGCCCTTTAGAACCCTGTAAATGATCAATAAGAATAAAAGCCCCTTTTTATTATTATTAAATTATCCACTTTCAGATTCTAATCCTTTTGCAGACTACTCTTATCTATGTTCAACAATAAAACACAAAGTTCAAGTCAATAGAAAACCTTGTAGTAGGACTTTAACCCAAGTATTTGGTCTTTCATTTCCTTCTATTTCCTTCCTGCCTTCCTTCCTTTTCCATTCTTTCTTTAGCTACAAAATGTTTTGAAACTACAAGACTACAAGAATAACTTGGGGCTTCTGATGTTCACTGTCTAAATATAAATTCTATCCTTGGCAATTCTTTCAGAGATCGTGATTTTTGCTTGTCTGAAAGCAAACTGCCAAATTAATCTTGGTTCCTTTAGCCTCTGGGTCACCTCAAGCAGCAATTTGAAGTGAAAAGAATAAATTGATCATCTAATATAAATCCTTCTGAGATTATGAAAAGACATGGCATCAATAGCATATTTCTACCAAAATATAATACGGAAATGGTTTTAACCTTCAACGTGCCTTACCAATCTGGTGACTTTCTATGATGGAGTGACAGCATCAGTAGATAAAGGGAAGGCAACTGATGACACCTACCTGGACTTGTGCAAGTCCTTTTACACAGTCCCCCACCACATCCTTATCTCTAAACTGGAGAGATGTGGATTTGATGGGTGGACCATCCAGTGTATAAGAAACTGGTTAACAGACCGTAGCCAAAGGGTGGTGGTCAATGGGTCTATGTCCAGGTGGAGGCCGGTGACAAGCGGTGTCCCCCAGGGGTCTGTCTTGGGATCGGTGCTCTTTAACATCTTTATCAATGACATCGATGATGGAATTGAGTGCACCCTCAGCAAGTTTGCAGATGACACCAAGCTGAGTGGTGTGGTTGACACCCTAGAAGGAAAGGAAGCCATCCAGAGGGATCTTGACAGGCTGGAAAGATGGGCCCGGGGGAACCTAATGAGGTTCAACCTGCCAAGTGTAAGGTGTTGCACTTGGGTTGGAAGAATCCCAGACATAGATACAGACTGGGAGAAGAGCTTCTTGAGAGTAGCCCTGCTGAGAAGGACTTGGGGATTGTGGTGGATGAGAAACTTAACATGAGCCAGCAGTGTGCTCTTGCAGCTCGCAAGGCCAATGGGATCCTGGGCTCCATTAGAAGAGGGGTGGCCAGCAGGGACAGGGAGGTGATTGTCCCTCTCTACTCTGCCCTCGTGAGGCCCCATCTGGAGTACTGTGTCCAGATCTGGGGCCCCCAATACAAGAAAGATGTGGAACTGTTGGAGAGGGCTCAGAGGAGGGCCACGAAGATGATTAGAGGGCTGAGGGAGCTGGGCTTGTTCAGCCTGGAGAAGAGAAGGCTTCAGGGGGACCTCATTGCAGCCTTCCAGTACCTGAAGGAAACTTATAAGCAGGAGGGGATTCAACTTTTTAAAAGGGCAGATAATGGCAGGACAAGGGGGAATGGATTAAAACTAAAGGAAGGAAGGTTTAGATTAGATATTAGGGGGAAGGTTTTTACAGAGAGAGTGGTGAGGTGCTGGAACAGGCTGCCCAGAGAAGTAGTGGATGCCCCGTCCCTGGAAGTGTTCAAGGCCAGGTTGGATGGGGCCCTGGGCAACCTTGTGTAGATGCAGGCCTGGAGGTTGGTGTCCCTGCCTGTGGCAGGGGGGTTGGAGCTCTATGATTCTTGGGGTCCCTTCCAACCCATGCCATTCTATGATTCTATGATCCTATATAGTCATAAAACAGGTTGACTGGATTATCACTGTTGTAAACACTCTCGTTTTCATCAAGTCTTGTTATACATGACCAGACTTTATCTGCTGGACCCGCTAACCAGATCAGAACCACAGCAGGTTGTGGTTCACAGCTGGACTCTGATCTCACCATGTGCTTCAAGCACCCTACCTGTTTTTCCACAGGACCTAACAAGGAAATGAATGACTAATATTTGGTCACATTCATGGACTCAGCTCTAGGGAGACCCAGAAATAAAACTATCCTGAATGCTTGTTGAGACGATTTCTACATATTTTTAATGAGTTATTTTTGAAAACAGTAGTATCATATTTGTGTGCAAAATTTTTCCTTATTTGTTTAATGAATGTCATTAAAGTATTACTTCAGTGTTGTGGTTATATGCTACTTAATATTCAATGCAATTACAAGCTTTGACCTAAATAAGTATCATCTTTTGGTGTCAGATGTTTTATGCTGGAGCTCAGTGTTTAGGTCTGTTAGAATAATGGACATTACAGTTGGCAAATTAAATATTTCTTCTGCATTTTTACATTTAGATTGCTGTCGACCAAAGTTTAGTGTCTGACTTGCGCAAAGTCCCACATAACTTTTAAATACCCATACCCAATGCCCAGAGTAATTGTAATATAACAGAGCAGCCTTCATGCTGTCCTAAATCAAGGGAGACCGAAGTATTTCTGAAGATCTGAAGGAGGCAATCTAGTGTTCTTTCCTTAAATTCCTCCTCCTACCATTGACCAGACACACTCACCCATGACCTAGGAGGACATAGATGCTAGGCACTGAGGGGAATTAAGTCTCTATAACCTTCAAAAGGGCTCCCACAATTGATCTGTCGGGCATCTTTAAGGAGAGTGTCTCCAGCCATCTGATCAAAGCTGAGCCACTCTCCTGGTAGGTGTACCAGAACAATGTGCCCAAAAAGACTACAGGCAAGGGGGAGCCTTATTCTTGACCATGTTTCCCAGGTGAAAAGGTTTATACAGCTTTAATCCCTACATGTAGGATGGCTTTTGTTTCTTTACTTAGAGACAGTATCATGTAAAATTCATAAATATTGCAACAAAGACCATAGATTCAGATGAGTGTTCTGGCACCTAATTTATAATCCTCTTTCCCTCTTTCTGATAGAGCAAGAAATCTTGCACATCTGTTTGCACAATAGGTTAGCTTCAGGTATACAGGCAAATAGCGGTTGTGATCATAATATCTCATGACTTGTGGTTAGGATATTTTCCAAAGAATATAGGCTCAATCCCACCATAGCTGAATAACAAAATGTATCATTCCCTGGGTGAGTGTTCTGATCATGGAATTATTACATGAAAACTGAGTAGCACCATCAATACTAGGAGGATATTAAACTCAGTTAACGATAGTTGTAATTGCATCCAACAGTTTGCATTTCTTGGAGTTATTTTTGAGGAAGCAAATATTTATCAACTTAATCCTGAACACAGGAGGTCTCTAGTTAAGGGATAAATATAGATTTATATATATATAGTTGAATAAAATTAAGTGCTCAGAGAATTCTTCTGGCACAAAAAACCCAAATCAAAACAAAACAAAACAAAGCATAACTTTACTGTTAGGCATTTCAGGACTAAAACGAGGCAAATCAAATCACTGTCTGGAACTCTCATCGGTTTTAGGTTCCAGAAAAGTAACAATTCTAAGTGGGATTACAGCAGGTCCAAAATTTCATTAGATACTATCAACCAGATTACTAGAGAGATGTTTTCCTTTAAAAATCTATTGTAATTGAATTTATGATTATATTTTTTTGCCACATTGGAGTAATGTAAAGGACCACAAGGAGTTGGTGAATGTGGTCTTGTCTTTTTAAACATCCAAATACTCCTAGTATGTCTATAGCTTCACCACCTGGTTACCATAAACAACACAATGAAGCTAAATAGAAATTTAAGAGAAAAAGTAGAATTGGCTAATGTAGTGCAATTGTGTACACTTTAAAAGGGGCAGAATGTAAACAAATTTTTAAAAAAACAACACCCCCCAAAAAAAAACCCAAACTATATAAATTATTGGAAATTAGTAACGCCACAAATATTAAAGTTTACCTTTGGCTAAACTAAGATTTAACATGAAGCAGTAGATATAAAGCAAAATGTAGACAGTGATTCATAAATTGTTGGAGACCACTGTCTCAGCAGGTTCCTTTTATTCTAATTAATCACTTTCTAAAGAAGTGATAAAATTCCCGAGTTCAGTCATTGAAATTGTCCTTAGAAAGAGTGAAGTAGTCTTAATAGATCAGAAAGATCTATTTCTAAACCATAGCAATGAAATAATTTGCTTGAATAGATTTAGCCACCGGCTGCCAGTTTCCATTCTAATCCCAATTAACTAGCCATTCAAGTTAAGAACATACCAGTGGTGATTCTAGGACAAAACAGAATGAAACCAGGCTTTGGGAGTTTCCATAATGGAAATAACACATCTTTCATCATGCTAACCACATGTTTCATTCTCAAGTTACGTTTTTTAAAAGTCTCTTATTTTAATGGGTTTTTTTAAGATCAGAAAATTGTGTTGTTTAAAGGTCAGAAAATTTATACTGTTATCTCCAAATTTTCCTTGATACATTATGAAACAGAAATGTACTATCTGAAATTTGAAAGCGATTTTGATGCACCGCTGTCCTTGTAGACTTATCAAAGAAATAATGGATTATCAACCTGCAGTAATATTATTCATGGATGTGCAAGGAAATTGATCATCCTCTATCTACATGTATTTGCTCAGGTTTGGAGCTGGCCAGGATAAGTTATAGCTGGGAGCATAATAGGTTGCCACTCTCACGAGGTTATATAGAGTGGCTTTCCTATCGTTTTGGTATGAGAATGAATGAAACTGTTTGGTGGAGATAATACTTTTTAAAAAATCAAGTCTTTTGGATATAGACTTAATACCAATCATAGAACAAACCAAGTCAAAGTGAATGGCTATTTATAAAAGCGAAACAGTTAATGACAAAATAAAATAAACCCCCATGTTATTCTCATAATGATTATCAAGAAAAACATGAAACAAGGAAATTTCTTACACATTTTGATCTTTCTCAAGGCTTAAACATTTTGAATAAAATAGCCAGCAAACATTATTGCTCCAAAAATTTCCCAGGGTGTACCTTAAGGCATATGTCACGCTCATGCCAGCATGGCTCTTTGGGGAATATCTTTCCACTGCTCTGTGGTTCCCCCAGACAGAAAGAGGATAGAGCTTTGCAGGGCAGGATGTTTGTTCCATGGCTGCCCACCCACTCACTGGGAGTCCAGGAACCTTTGCCTCCCCAGACTTTGTCAGTGCACAACTGCACCACAGTGAAAAGGAGAAATCAATATCTTCATAGAGTCACTCAGGAAAGTGCAGTTTGAGGGTTTTCCTTATTTTCTCACACAATCCTTGAAAAAAACCTGAAAAACTGGTTACCTTATGCAGTTTGTTAACATTTTATGTTGTAAAATCATAGAATGTACAGGAAAGTATATCTGGAAGTTGTCTAGTCCAACGCCCTGCTCAAAGTAAACAGCAGAACTTACTTTGAGTTTCACTCTGAGTTTCAGGAAATCAGTTTTATTACACCTCTAAAATTTCCAAAAACTCCCAAGCATCCTTTAAAATGGATACTATTAATCTCTCATAATAGCAACAGTCCAAAAGTTCAGTTAAGAATATTTATGAGCACAGATCTCTGCAAAACTTCCCTGAAACCTCCCTCTACCTATGAAAATAAATGTAAACCTTCTTTTGTCAGATCAGACACCTGACTCCTATTAAACATTGATCTAAACAGTACTGTTGTACTTTATAAATTGAACATAAGAAAACACGAGATAATAACTTATATTTCTAAATAATATTAATAAATATTTCTAAAATAGTATGGTGACATTTTAAAACTCACTCCTGCTATCTTTTAATCTTATTTTAATCTTAATCTCTTAATTAGACCATTCTTTCCTCTCTGATAATCTTCTATCCAGCACAATACCAAAACTTGGCTGTTTCTAAGGACATTCAAATTACTGATGCTTTGGGGTGTTTTTGATACACAGTTATCTATCTAATGTTCTGTCCATGAATGTTATTCTTTCCTAACCATTGTTTCAGGAGAGCATTCAGATGGAGTTTTCACAGTAAACAGAAAAAAAGTAATTTCTTCTTTCTAGATTTTTTGGAGGGATGCCACTATTTCTGTTACACTTTTTTTGATATATACCAGCATTAACATTGCATCTGATGAGCAAAGTGAGAGGAAGTATTTGCCCGCATGTTCTCCACAGTGTCAGCTTTGCTGGCTGAGAAGAGGATTGTCCCCTATGATGCTTGTCATTGTTTCTACTCCTATTTAACTCCTCAAACCTGCTGTTTGTCCCTGCTGCTCCTCCTCATCCCTTTCAGCAAACACAAGCCATGTTCTTTACGAACTTGGCTCATGTCAAAAGACCTGGACTAGTAAAACAAGTTCAGGGCTTACTCATACAAGCAGCTCCTCTGCCTATTCTTCTCGAGACAATTTCTGCCTGGGAGTAGGGGCTGACCTGTGAGGGGATGGTGAAATCTGCAGTCAAGACAGCAAAAAAAACTTGGGCCAAGAGAATAGACTGGTAACTGCAAACCTTGCAGAGTATCCCAAAAATTCCTTTGTAGGTTTGATGGGAGAATTCACATTTTCCTGCTCATCATTAGGACAGGAGAAATTTCATATCAAAAGTTTGCTTTCAAAGTTGTACACTCTGGATTAATTCAGTACTTATCCTTTGGCTTAGTTTTTCACTTATGGCTTCAGGTTCCTCTTGTATCTCCCTGGATTTTATATCTTTATCCATTTACAGTATTTAAAGGGAGAGATGTTCTATGATGTGTTACAATATTTATCTTCCTTTGTGCAGACAGCGATAATTCATGACTGGCGCAGCCAGAAGTGACTTATTAGGGCTTTCTTCACTAGAGAAGAAAAAGGTCGTAAAGTAACTCAGTACATCTTGTGCTTTATGATTATAGCTATATTGTATAATACACTTCCTCCCACCCCTGCAGTTTACCAAGCATATATCTTTAGTCTACCTGGACCTTTCAAACAATATCGGTTGCTATAAACTTGGTGCAGTCAGATTCCCAACCCTGTTTGGTTTCAAAAGTCACATTACAATACTCTTTAGAATATGTGACTGGACTGGGGAATCTTCAGTCTCTGGTTCCTTCCTGACTCCAAAAAGCACAAATGCAATACCATGCATATTGCTTACTTTGCAGCTTTCCCTAGGCACTTTCTCTCTCTCTCAATCTCTCTTTCTCTATTTGTCTCAGAAAATCATTAAGGAAAAAAAGAAAAATCTGCTGGACGGGACAATAAACTGTGGGGCACATGAAGATCTGCACAGTGGACACACATCTTAGAATGCAGGTACAACACAGTTGTGTTCAGTAAAGCTGAGTTACTGCCTGTGTATATATCATCTGTGAAACTCAGGCTCAGTGAGTCTCATGTGTCCCAGCTGCATTAGATACAGTAACTCTCATACACATATTTTCGAGAATAAGTAACTGGGGATGCTGGGAAACCTCCTTCACTGACAAGCTTTAAGAACGAGCGACACAGAAATGCTTCCAGAGTTGTTCCCAGCTTGCAGTGGGGAGGAGGGTTCCCCAACCCTGCTGCTGGATGAACCCCATGGTCTCACTGCCAGACTTGGTGTGTTCCAGGATATGGTGCTTCATATATATGAAGTGGTGCAGTCACATGCTATTGATCCCAAAGCGGTCTTATGAAAAAGGCTGCAGAGCTGTACTTCAGCACATCATTCATGCATTATCAAACACTGAAATGTTATTCAGGATTTGCTGAAAGAGTAGGTTGTTTTGAGCTGCTATTTCAGTGATGGAAGTTACATTGTCTTTTCACTCAAATTACAAATTCCTTTAAGATATTTATACAAAGATATTACATTGTATTAAATCCTGCCTTAAATAAAACATGTCATTAACTTTCTTACATAAAGGGATGACTTAAACAATGGATTCTTAATAACATGCTCTTCAAGCACCTTTTCCAGTAGATTGTTCTGTACAAAGTCATCTCTCTGGTCTTGCAATGTTAGCAAGCACATCAAATAATATGACAGTTACTCATCATGAGTAAATGATTTTAAAGGACAAAGAGGAGCCATTCACACATGGGTGTGCCAATGAGAGAGGAGGCAAATAGTTGGCATTTTTTATTTGTACTCTCAAAGCATTTTAGGACTGCACAAATATTGACTAAATAGTTCTTGCCAGAAAAGATCTTATATTGCAAGAAAAAATCCTTCTTAATCTAAGAAATGCAAGCTAACACTGTTATACTTGCCACTACTTAGGGACCAGCAGGACAGATTGGGAAGGAAGTTGAATACAACCCGACAATGCTCTTTCCAAATCATTGCAGAAATTCATTGTGAGAGTAAGGGAGGTCCAAGTAGCCCCATTACACTCATTCATTTTGGTTTATACATAGCCATGAAGTCAGTCAGGATTCAGCAGTACAAGTGAGTCATGCACAGATAGAACCAAATGAGTACACTCATTAAAATGCATTTTTTTTCCAGGCTCTTAGATATATATATTTATTTTTTTTTACCCTGTCTTCTGTGGTTGTCTCTGATAGTCTGTGCCTCTAAGACATTTGGAAGATCACTTTAAGAGATGCTGAGCAAACTTCCTGCCTTCAACCTTGTATGTGCCCATTTCTCTTTCATTTGTTTCAAGAGTCTGGTATACTCTTGAAATCAGTTGAATTTTTAGTCAATATCCACTAAAATATCCATTTATACTGACTTTTGTCTTACTGTAATTACCACATGGACTTCTATGCATATTTGGGACTCCTATTGATCCCACTTCTACTGTGGATTTCACTACTTTTGATGCAAGATATATCATCTTTAAAGTTTGATCCCATTGGACTCAATGGAAAAAACTCTCATTGATTTCAGAAGCTTTGGAGCAGACCTTAAATCAGTTTCTGGTTTAGTTTTTAAGACAAAAGGACTTGTGTATTTTTCTGCTATGTACTTGTTGCATTGTGCAGCAGTCATCTGGATAAATTACATACAAAGATACTGTCTCTGGAAGGCTCACAATCTTCAGCCCTATCTCTCCATCGTGGGTATTTTATCTTTAGGTTTCCAAGCATCAAAATCAAAGCTTTGTGATCTACAACCACATGGAGATGAGCTTTGTAAATGTAAACATGAAATTGACTATTGCATCCACAGAACTACAGCAAGTGCCTTATCTGCTCACAAGTATTTCTTCTCCGTCTCAATCTGTGACTGTCACTTAAAATAATGCTTTTTGCTCTGCACAGCCTGTCTTTACCCCTAGTTCTGTTCGTACTCTTGGAGGGTTGGAATTCACTACAATAATTTTTCTACTCTTTTGTACTATGTTCAAAACACTGAGCAACTGGCACAAAAACCCCACCACTTTTTCAAAGGTTTAGACCACCAGTTCTTGAAGGTCCGAGGTGAGATCATAAAATTGGTGCATAACAGCAAAGTTGTCACATAGGAAAGACTCATGCTGAATTATCAGCTGAATATCTAAACTGGGCTGTGTTCCTGGTAGAAAAAGCTCCACTAAAGAGCCAACTGTGGTCCTGCCAGAAGAGAAACAGAGAGTTTGTATATGAGCTGATACCATAACCATGGTCTCTTAGGGTAACACACAATTTATTTTCAGTCCCTCAGTTAGTTGACAGTTTTTCCAAGAATTCATCATTTGCATTTAGTAGACTGTCAATCACAGAGACAAACTGAAATGTTTGACTTTCAGGTTTCTTCTAGAGTCTGGCTAGTAGACTGGGCCTACTTAAAATACTACAGGGCTGATGGCAGAAAGGAGTGTAAAAATTCAGAGTCAGAATTTGGAACAAGATTGCACAACATGTTTTCAATGAGCAAGCCTCAAGGAATTCTTCAATGTAATGCTGTGTTAATGCTTTTCAGAAGACAGGAAATTCACTCTTTTTTTTCAGACAGGCAGAATAAAGCTTATAAATTTATTTCTGTTTGATAACCTGGGCCCTGGAACTTAAATTTCTCTTTGGGTAGGAGTAAAATGAAGTTGAACAAGATGTTGCTTTCAGAAATAAAGCAAGCTTTAGAATGTTGCCATTTTCCCCTTAACTTCATATCACTGAGTAGCCCTAAGAAGGGGTTTTAACCAAGACTTAGTCATCTGTTTTTCACATCAGCCCCACAGTAGTGTTAGTGCACTTGGTGGGGGTCAAAAATGAGTGGGCAGGACTGAGACACTCCTCATAATTCCATCACGCTCTTGGAGATCATCTAATCCAGCTCTAGGAGGCCTTTCAGGAGATCTCATCCAGCTGCTAACAACTCTCTATCACTCTTCCTGTGTACCCATAGAAACATTTTCTTTATTGTTCTTAGGTCTCCTTCACACCCAAGGTATTTTCCTTTCAAGACCCAGTAATCTTTGCCTGTGTGTAGATATGCAGACCCTTTGTTGGGACAAGACCTGTTCGGTTGGGGTATGTTTTACTTCTTTCAGGTCTTCCTTAGCTGTTTTCTGTATTATGACTCTGCCCAAAACATATAATATTTCAGCTGAGCTGGACATCTTGGGGTCCATCTGAGACTTATAAACCCATGGCCTAGAGGGTCTACAGCTCAGAAATAAGCTTTTTCCTCAGGGGATTGCTTTGATTGTGCCAGAAATGATTAAGTGGTCCACATCTAAAGGAACACTGCAGATGCCAAATATTTTGGGAGACTTCCCACTGAAACTCCCAAATACATTTAGGCTGCCACAGACTAGAAACCTAAATTTCCTCCAGGGAACCAGCAGCTCAACATTTCATTGCCAGAACACAGGGCCTAAATTTTAGGCATGGCAACCCACACTGTGAAAACACCTCAGTCATTTGGAAAAATTAATGATCAACCCTATGCTAATTGGTCACCTCAGATCTATAATGGCAGGCTCAGGTGATTTTTATTTACAATGGGGAACATTACTCTGAATTCACATTTAAAAATTAAAAAAATAAATAAAAATCTTAAGTATCATATGACTTATAGGAAGCTTGATTATGCTCCACAAGAAGAATGGAAAGGAATGGGAGGAATCTTAAAGCTCACCTAATCCCAGTTCCCTGCAATGGGCGGGGACTCCCTCCACTAGCCCAGGTTGCCCAAAGCCCCATCCAACCTGGCCTTGAACACTGCCAGGGAGGGGGCAGCCACAACTTCTCTGGGCAACCTATGCCAGGGTCTCACTCCCCTCACAGGGAAGAATTTCTTCCTAATAGCTAATGTAAATATACCTGCCTTCAGCTTAAAGCCATTACCCCTTGTCCTGTCACTCCAATGCCCTTGTAAACAGTCCCTCTCTGGCTTTCTTGTAGGTCCCCTTCAGGTACTGTCAGGCTGCTATAAGGCAGCTTTCTCTTCTACAGGCTGAACAAGCCCGATTCTCTCAGCCTGTTTTCATAGGAGAGGTGCTGCAGCCCTCTGATTGTCTTAGTGGCCCTCCTCTGGGTTTGCTCCAACAAGTCACAGTATGAAGCTTTTGAAATTCTTAACTTCTGCCGGTGGAAAAGGTTCAGAAATGATGAGCTGAAGGACCAGAGCCTCAAGGTAACAGAGTACACAAGGCTCCTTAGATTTGCAAATTATTTTGCTGCCTTTGTAGAAGTTCTCAGAAATAATTATTCAAAAGCTGAATGTGAAAAGTAAGGACATGTAAACTCAATATGAATATTCAAAGAACCCAACTGATGTTTAGTACAAATATAGACAGGAGAGAAGAAGCATGAGAAGCTGTTAAATCAAGCTATGTGTCTGCCTGTCAGGCAAATGTGTGCAATCGCAAACAAAAAGCCAGCAGGTTATATCCTCAGCTCATGGAAACAGGCTTGACTCTCCCTAATTCAGCAGAGTTCAGCTGAGTACCTGGTCTCATCCTACCAGTTCTCTCTTAGAAATTTATGTTCATATTTATTTAATAACCTGTACTGTGTAACTAAAAGAAACCCTTCCCCATTTAGAAAATTACTTCCTGTCAGAGAGATGCTCAAGATCATTAAGAGATTTCTAAAAAAAGCTGTGTAGTATGTGATTTTGAATGTAAAAAAGTGTGTGTATGGGGGGGAATGGGGATAAAATTAATCCCTGCTTTAAAATCCAACATAAAGAGCATGCATGACCAAAGCCAAGGAAATCTTTCAGGCATTATTAGGCATTTTTCTGTTCCATGTGTTAAACTGAAATTTAACACCAAATATTTTATCACCAGTAAATGTCGTGGAGTCAACAAGCTTCTTTCCCTTGAGGTATTCTTTGTGTTCAAACAAATTTCTTAAATTCAGGTTATCTTTTTTTTAAGAATAGATGGTCCTTTTTATTTGAAGTCTTTAATGAAAAATTATTTTCATAACTGGTTTTCAAATGATATAACACTTTTGGTCAAATTTTCAGGTGCTTTTGCCATCCTGAGGTGATTTCCTCTGTACATTGTTGAACCAGATCTGGGCGTAAAGAGAAACTGCAGTGTAGGCTCCTGTAAAAGAGAGCTTTAATATCCTCTACAGAGAAACTTTTTTCTTTTTCTTTTTAGTAACATGCTAACAGGTAATAAAATAACTTTGCAGTAATAAAACTGGAAACTGTGAAAAAGGAAAGATAATTCTCTTATATACTATAAAATGTATGTGCCAATAAAACCACACATTTCCCAAGAACCCCAGAATTGAAGCAATATAGAAGAGAAGAGAAATTTTCAAAATAATTGTTAATCAAAGCTAGTTCAAGGAGAAGACATCTGGTTAGATTAATATCAGTATGAATTATTAGGATCATTTTTCCTATTTTGACTACTGAATCAATATTAAGGTCAAGGAGTTTTGCTTCAGAAGGATTTAAATTTGCTTTTATTTAAATAGAAGTAGAAAGCAAGAAATAGCTTTTAAAGCATAAGAAGATAAAATGATAGAGATATGTCCCATAGTGTATAAAATAGCTATCAATTGTAGTAAATACAGTATGTAAGCATATAAAGTGTTTACTAGGTTTACCTAAAAAATTGCATGTGAAATACTTTCCTATCAGAAGACAGCTTTGTTTATGTAGAAAGAGCTTGTACTGCAAGCAGTTTGCAAGGATGTTACCTTTTGAAATTGTCATTGGGACTTACTCAAGCAGAGCTTTTCAGTAGTTTTTAGAAACCACAAGCCATTTTGAACCACAAACATATGAAGGTGTATCAAAATATTAGAATTTCTTACAAGACAGAAATTACATATATTTTTTCTTGGTTTCTGAAGGAAAGCAGATGAACTGTATGCTGCTTCTCTTTCTATTGTCCTTAATTTAATAGTGGCCAGTTTCAAGAAATATGACAGCATACATTAATGAAGAAGAGGAACGGAACTTCATCACTGAGTTTCATGTTGGAAGGAAATGCTAGAGCATGAACTCTTATTCTATTAGATGGAAGAGTGCTCAGGCAAAAGAGAAATTTGCTTCTACCTGGGGGAAAAAAAATAAAAATCAACCAGATTCTGATATATAATGGGACAAAACCGTGGTAATCCTTGTAGTTAGGAAGTCAAGGAACCCCGGTTTCATTCATTCCAATGTTCATGGACTAAAAAATGTTTTGTTATGGCTAGAGTCTGAAAGAAGGTCCAAAATACTGTTAAACCTGAATGCAACTGTCATACTTTCACAGCACGTACACATAGGAACTTGGCAGAGTATTTATATACTTAAGAGTGTCTAACTGAATAAAGCCTTGTCTAAACCAGCATACCTTCTTTCAGGCTGATTTACAAGTATAGGCAAGTCTAACTGTGAGGAAAAAGACAAAAGACGGACATGAGTAAATAGAATATGCCATTGCCTGTACAATAGAAAACTGTAAATAATCATACCAGTCAAAGACCGAAGTAACTATATGTTTGAGGTTATGTCAGATAACACACATTTGCATTGTACTGAGAAAGGTTCTAACAGTCCTTGCTAATGAAACCTCTTCTCTGGTGTGGGCTCACTTTAAAGCACTGCTTGTCCTCCGCCTATCTACAGAAGTAGTGCAGTTTCATCCTGCGGAGCAGGAGTTGGCAGGGATATTTGCTGACTGTGGAACTGCACAATTTTCACCACTTGCTACAAAAGCCATTCATTGTGCTTACAAAAATCTGCTTGTTTGCTTCTCAAAATGGCAATGTACCTTCATTAGCTTGGTCATGTGGTAGGATATTATGATAGAATTCCAGTAAAGTTTCCAATGAGCAGTGTAACCTAAGAACTCATCGGGAAGATTATGCTGCCTTCTCCATACGTAGAGGTTTTAAAGTTAATTTATCCATTTTGACAGCATAATCAAATATGTTTATGTTGACTCTCAATTTCCAAGTATATTTCTCAAAGCAGTTTCAGAATAATTTATATAAGAACTCCTTGTTGAACATTTTTTTAAAGAAAAGAAAATACAGGTAAAGCATAAAAACACCTTCATGCTTAGCTTTGATTTATTTCACAGTGGAATAAAATCTCTGGAGCTTCCTCTTCCCATGTAGCTTTTAAGCAATGAAATAGCTGATGTTTGTGCTAATTAAGCCACCGATCACTCTATCCATTTACCAGTAAAGCCTAGACCACACTCGGGCTATATTCTTGGAAATCATGTTCTAATGAAGTTGCTAATAGGGAAGTGTGCATACTCCACAAGCAGATTATTAACATGAGTACATAAATCAGACTTTATTAGGCACTTAATACTAATAGTGCTTGTTGTTCCGTTTATTGAACATTCAGTAGCTCTAAAAAAAAAAAAAAAAAGCTCAAACCCAAGGTGTTTATTTATATGCTTCAATTATATTTGTGGGAGAAAAGGTTTTTTACATCCTCTCTGATTTCAAAAGTTAAATACCTGTGTGAATAAAGAACAAGAAATAATGACCTGAAAATTATTTCATTTAAAGTGAATTATTTTTCACATTTCAGAATATTTATCCTCAAAGCATGAGCATCCCCAAGTAGAATGGAGTGGTTTCGAGACAGAGTTTGCTTTGTAATATCCCCAGTAGCAAGATATAAGGCATCCAGCAGGTGAGGTGTTATTTTTTTCCTGTTATGGCTTAGCTGGACTGGGTTATAAAAAGAAAAAAAAGACTTGTTTTGTCTTCTCCATAACTTTTGAGCACTACAATTAGGGTACAGGAACAGCAGTTGCATTGTCCTCATGTTTTGACTTTAGAAATAAAGCAAGCCTAGAAGAAAGGAATGAGAAGTAAGTTGCATTTCTCTGACTTGTGAGACTTCTCTTTACGGTCCTTATTTTTTCATTGCATTCCAGTAAAAAATATTTTAATGCCCGCTTAAAGCAACGGATCAAAATGAAACTGAAAAAGTATGAATTACTAATACAGTAATAACCTTTGGGCTTTATTTACTCTGCTGATGTTTTGTGTTTAGCCAAGGAATACAAACTTCCTTCAAAAATAAGAGCAGAACTTTTCACTTACTGATCTAAGAATTTAAGAGAAAAACATTAATATTGGATAGTCTTCAATAAAGTACCACAAGAGCTGGCAATGCTGCCTATTAAAGCTCAAGATCATTTACCCTTTGGCATGAAATTTCCCATGTTTGGACTTTGGCCAATGGTGTCTTTCTAATGTTAAAAACATACAATTTTTAGCCATTTGTTGCTGTAATATAAAAATGGCCTTTAGCTATTTTTCATGTATCAACGCATTACAGCCTTATTAAAACGTGATCACATCTTCTTAGGCATGACAAAGCTCAGATGAGGTTTCCATGAGCTCCCACCATCAACAGACCTCAGCAGCTGAGACTGCAAAGGCTTTCAGCACCCATGCAACACCTGCAGCTACAGAATACTGATCTCTGCCAGGGTGCACAGGTGCACCCAAAAATGCAAAGCAGGGATTCACAGATGCTGCCAGGTATCAGGCTGCACCAAGAATAGGTCTGTTAGCAGGTAACGCTGTTAGGAGTGACAAGTCCTGTCTGTGTGCTGAGATATCATTTTCAGGGTAGCTTCATAACATCAGTGAACATATTCCACAGTTTGCTTTCTTTATGAAAACAAAAAAACAACCTGAAAAAAAACCCCATGCCCATTTGGAGAACATGATAAGTCAGATTTTGGTCCATGAGGATTGGTCCAGCTCCCCACCCGCAGAATTGTCACCAAGCTTTGTCTGGCAATAACAACACTTCTTCAGGACCCTCCTCCTGTTTCCCTAACACACACACATTGCTTACTGCCTCCTGAAGTAAGAAAGTCACGGAGACACAGTTGCAGCCTTTGTATGAGAAACTAGAAGAGAAGGAAAGGTTGCATTGCTGGAGAGGGAACCTGGTATGGAAAGCAGTGATGCTGGGAGAAAGGAGGAGGATGAGAAAGCTGCTGCCACTCTCCATTAACATTGTCTTGCTTCTAGGGAGAAGGCCAAGCTGTCGTGCACATAGTCAGCCCCACAAAACTGTGACCTGAATTTCTCCTATGTACCACAGCTTGGATCTGTCAAATATATGAGTAAAGTCGTATCCTAAATTATTTCAGTAAGGGATGTGGGCCTTCCAACTGGAATATGGGAATTCCTCTATTATGTGGCTGCCTGGCAGTTCTAATAATAGTATGGAAGGCCTGTGCTTGTAAAAATCAACTTCTCAGTAAGAAAACTACTTAAAGAAGTGAAATAATTGCAGCTGGCAGAGCAGACATGCAGTACATGCAGACTGGATTTTCTGGTGACTTCCAAATGAGTTTTTTCTACAGCATGTGTTCTTTCCAATAGCTCCATTGAAGGATGCTCCAGGAGAACTCTCCCAAAACAGTACAAAACATTTCAAAGGCACAAGCAGTGTCATTGAAGGCTTCATCCCTTTTCATTGTAACTATCTCAAGCTTCTTTTCAACCTTTCCTCACTTGAAAAAAAATAAATACATGTTTATGTACTTGGATACGAGTCCATGTGTAAAGATTTCTCCCCATGGAGAGGATGAGAACATGAAAAATATTAGTTCCATTGCTTATTGCTCTTCTGGAAGGCACCCAGATTTTCCTCCAATTAGAGTAAGAGAAGCAATATAAAACAGAAAGGAGGCCCCTGCCACTAAGGGGACACAATCTTCCATCTTTATGTTCAAATCCTAAGTGCAACCCCATTTGGGATTTTTTAATTAAGATCTGTGCACCTTGAATGAGATACAGATCCCACAATGAGGTGTGTGGTGTGCTTATCCAGGCCAGATGGGACAGGGTGACAAACATAGCAGATCACTGCAGCTGAATGGAGGGCAACCTGGCTGCCTCTTTCTCAGTTCAACCACTGCCCCGCTCTTAGCTGTAGGATCCCTCGCCCTTTTGCAATCCAACACTAATGTCCACCTGACTCCCGGGGAAGGGATTCCCATCACTGCACTGGCAGACTCATGGAGTTAAAAAAACTGGTGGTTTGCTGGGTTAGTGAGCCTAATTATCTCAGCAGGGGATCAGAAAAGCTCCAGGAGTGGAAAGAAAGCTGGGAGAAGAGCAGAGGTGGAAGAGTGTAGCAATGTATAAGAGGAGTGGGTTTGTGGTCCATCCAGCTTTATTGCTGACCCCCGTATAATCAGGCCTGGGGAAGCTAGCAGAGACATGTCGGTATGCAGTAACAGGAGAGCAGATGTCTGTGAGAACAGGAGCTTGTAACAAACAATCCATGAGATAACAAACTGCAAGAATGTTAACAACTGCCTTAAAAAGGAACATTGACTGTGTAGTCTTAACCAATTATTAGTAATAGTGAGACACATGTAAGGCGGGTGAACAGAGCATCTAACCAATATCAATGTGATGTAACTGGTGTACTGGTATAGAAACCTATATAAGCCGTGTGTGTGTTTCAATAAACGAGCTCAGTATTTGATCACATTGTTCCGAGTTGAGTCTGCAGAATTTCAGCTCTGGCAGAAGAGAGTAGAAGCACTGCTGGTTTTGAAAGCCTTGAGTTTGCAGATGGCATCAACCATCTCACATCCCAGGTCAGTGTAAATGGGGAACCCTTCAGGCAAGTCTGGCAGCTGTCTTGTCTCCTAGGGAATGAGACAGGGACACAGAGGATCCCCATGCAGGAAGAAGCAGATCACAGTGCAAAGTGGGAAGGGGGACTTAAACTGTATCTGGGAACATGCAGCAGAGAAGTTTCTTTGTTTACAGGCCCTAAGGCATGGTTCATTCCTGAGAGACACCCTGGGAGACAGCTATGGGGAACAGAAGGGATGGTGGGGATAACTAACAGGGTCAATGGCATGCACTCATGACTCAGGAAAAAACACAGACCGAGGGAGGTACTGTTAACAGTATTGTGATTTTTCTGCAATAGCAATGCAAATCTTGTTCAAATGCATGGGATTTCCCTTTTAAGTAACAAATACTTTTGGCTCCAACCCATAATCAGAATAATGGGAAACATAAACATCTCCTTGGGCATATTCTCTGGACAATAATTCCATTTGCAAGTATCAAAATGGCACAGAAAAAAATAGAAAAGTATGAGAGGAAAAGGAAGGAACACCAACATAGGAAAATGTATACGTGTGCACATATGTTAATAATTAACAAAGTATTGCCAAAGATCACACAGGAGTATATTTTGCTTCTTATTCATACATATTATATAAATAACAATAGTTAGTCTTTGCTTAGGCAATGTTTTCCTCTAGGAAAATATCTCCTTTTTTGTGGTAGCTGGCAGCTGCTTGTTTTAATTTTTGCAAGAGAGACATGTATGTGCTGCAACATGTGAGTGACATGCACTGAATACACCTAAAACTTCAGCTGTCTGTACTCTGGACACAACCTCATTGTTGGCAAGCCACTGTTTTCTTTTACTTTTCTGTCAATTTTTAGTATTTGAAGCCTGATCATGTTAGATGCTGTGTGACCTTCATTTCCACTGGGTTCAGCCACTTTGCAGTAAGACACGGGAGATTTCTCTCCTTTTCAAGCCTAGCACATGCTCTACTGTCATGCAACCAGGATGTTCAGCACCTTTCAGAGTCAAGCCCTTAGTTTACCAAAAATGAAAATATTCTTAAAAAAAAAAAAATTCCTGCAAAAAATCTTTCACGTTCCTGTAAGCAGGATGGTTTGGTTGATATGATCTGAAGAGATCAGTGGTCCACCACGCAGCACATCTTCCTGAGTTTTCTTATACCTCTTCTCAGACAGGAGACACCATCCATAGCCATGCAATGGATGTGGGGTCACTCTACTGTGCTGTGGAGCACAGCCATCAGGGATGTGTGGTGAAAACGAACATAGTCCTACAAACTACACTAAATACAAAAGATGAGGAAAATGTAACAGGGTTTTGTATGTTATTGATGCCTACAGCCACATCACCTGTTGCTAGAGGGTATTATTCTAATTTTCAGTCAGTTATATGGTAACCCTCATGCTCGTAAGAGACAAAGAGCAAATGTGTGTGTAGCAGAGTGAGAAAGAGCATGCATGAGGATTAGTGTTAAGTGCTTAGCCCGGAGTGACTCTTACACTGGTCATCCCAGCAGGTCAGTACCTGTGTCAAGCATTTGACTCATTTGACAAAGGAGATTGCTTGCAAATGTCAACAAAGATACCCTTTCATAACTGTTCTGGCCTCATAAAATGGAATCCTAGATGTATCTTTTGAAATTTCAGTAATATGCTCATTAGTATTCTCATTAGCTTGCCCTCAGTAGCTACAGTGCTTTCCTGCTTTCCATATTACTGAAACAGCCAATGGAAATATTCAGTCATGATGGTGACCTAGTTAAGAAAGAGCATCACCTCTACCAGGACTGTAATCTGTAAGAAAGAATAACTTCCTGTAGTGATATTGGAATTTACTTCTTTTTGTTCAGCCTATTGTTCTTCAGTGTTTCCCACAGGACAATGTTGGGTGTGTCTTTCCTCATACTATGCAAAATATCAAGATGGGATCTATGCAAACATTCATTACATCTCTTTAAACATTAAGTAAAAATGTAACAATTGCACACTTTGGACATCTGAATGTAGATGTACATGAGATGTACATGTCTCAGAGCAAATATGATTGGTCCTCATCTTACTTTTATGCTCCACAAAGCCTTACTCAGCGATGAAATTCTTGGGTGATGTTCCAGTTATGATGCCAGTCAGGAAGTTGACTAACTTATTTAAGCTAAGATGGAACAGAACTGTGAGTAAGAGTCATATGTGAAGTAGTCAGGGTTGAGGGATTCTGAAAAGTGAATTCTAGTCCAAATCTGGTATGTTTCTGAAGTATAAATTCAACTCTGAGAACTGAAAAGGCCCGTTTTCTTATATTGTTATGAAGAGGCCTGGAAGGGACATTAATTTTGCTTTCCTTAAATGGGAGTTATTTTAATTTCTGTCTTGGGAAAAAAATAAATATGTTTCCATCTTGCAGTGGAGGCTTTAAAGAGATGATATGTCACACAGATCTAATTTAGATGGGGGAAGCCCAAGTGGTAGAGGAACTGAACACTGCAAAATGAACCTCAGATAAATAATAGATTAGAAAAATACAATAGAACTACAAACTCAGTCTAACTGATCTCAGCACAAAACTGCTGTTTGCAACACGGAAAGATACTTTCACCTCTTTTCTGTTTTTTATTATGTCATTCTTCATTTCACTGCAATCAGTCTATAATCTTTTTGTACATTAATGAACTTTAAAATTCTACTCCTTTCAAGCCATGTCTCTAGAAATACCTCGTGTACTGATGCTTAAGTAAACTCACTGTTGGCCATTGATGTTTTGGGGGGAGAAGGAGGGGAACTGTAATGAGGAACAATCACATTGCGGTCCCAGTATTGAAATGTTAAAGCATGAGTTATTTATTTATATATTTATGTATAAAATCCTTACCTTTATTATTGTCAAGCTAAATTGCTGCAACATTATTCATATAAGCACAAATAAAGTTTCAAAATGTTTCTAATATGAAAAGACAAAAAGACATTTTTGGCACGATGGATACTAATATACATACTGTTGCCAAGACTGATCAGCATAGTAGATACATTTTAGTATCAAACTGATCCAAACTTGTTATTTTAGATATTTCTTAGCATATGAAGGACTCTATAATTTTATTTTAATATAGATACAGAAAAGAACACAATTTGCACTAGAAAGAAAAAAAAAAAGTTATCCTGCTTATTTAAATGTATATAGAAATATTTAAATTAGTAAATACAGCTTTGTGAATAAAGGACTATACTAGGGTTTGATTTCCAATTCTGCTTGTGTTACTGACTTCATCAGTGACCTGAGCCAGTCCCCTCATCTTTGTTCATCAAAATTTTCCCAGTGGTAAATAGAGAATAAGACAATTCCACTACCTAGCAAAACTTCCTTACAAAGTGTTTTGAACACATGAGTGCCTGCAAACTAAGGTATTGCTACATTATAAAGCAGGGACTGCAAGATCTTTGTCTGCTATTCGTCACTATTCCTGCTGACCAGTTAAAGTGACATGCCCAAGGGCTGAGGTTTTCCATGGACACGTTATATCACACGCAACCTTACAGGACTCTCAAAAGCTGAGAACATAGGGTAAAGACATAACTGCATTGTATTATTAGTCTGCATTGGGCAGAACAGGCATGGAGATAGTACTGTCCATAACCTTCCATATGCACGTCAATCTTATGCATACATAAAAATAAAGTACTCCAAGTCAAGAAATGACCAGCTGAAGTTGTCCAGGCAAGGTTAAGCGTGCTCTTTGGTGCCAACACATTATGATACAATATGGCTTTTTTTAGCTCCCATATGCAGTAGTCTTGTGTAGAATGTTAAGACTAAGGAGTTGGTGGTGGTTTGTTTTTGTGGGGTTTTTGTATTCTTCTTTCCCTGCCTTCCTTCTACCCCCTACCTTTTGATTGCTTCCAGTGTGACTACATTAAAATTAAATGGTAATAGTCAATTATCCAATCAAGCAACAACTTCCAACAATTCATAAATTCTTCCAAGGTAGATAATTATTTAGCAACTGAAAATGCTTGTGTATCTTGACTTGCAAACATATATGACCTTGCATTTTCTAACAAGTTTGTTTGTTCAATTTGAAAATTCCATCTGTAGTTCCACCAGTCTTAGAAACAAATTTTCAGAAGAGGTCCTCAGAAGAAAAAACCAACACACCACCACCCCACCACTACAAAAGCAAATTACTAAATTAATTTTGCTGATAACAAACCAGAAGATTCTACATCTCTGTTTTCTAATTAATTAAAGAGCACTGGTATGGGAACATTCAAAATCAAAAATTCTTGTTGTGTAAAATGTATCATCAATTAATACATAGATCCCACAGCTGGGGCCATTAATTACCCCATTGTTCTCTTCCCTTCTGAAGGGCTGACACTTAAGCTGACATAAATCAGTTATGATTTGATATGTCTTCCAGGTTGAGTAAGTGGTCTGAAGTGGCTTTGGTAGTGAAACATCCCAACTTCCCATTTACATTAGGTGTTGCATAGTACTCAATGGATGTGTCTTATACACCCTAGTAAAATGATATAATTTCTGCTGTCATTTTATGGATAAAGCATGGATGTCATTCCCATGTAAATTATGCCAATTAGAGGGAAAAATGGGAATTAAAAACCTATTTCTAGTCATACTTTTTTTTTTCCTACTATTGTCAAGAACTTTTCAGCTTTCTCCAGATGAGAAAATAGGGCCTCTGTAATTAATGTAGTAGGTCTTATATTCTTTCTTCTGCAGTTTTACTAAAATATGATATCTCTCTCTCTGTTGTCCCAGGCCACATCTGCACATATTTATAAAAGTGATCCTACGGGTCCCTGGGTATTCTGCTGCCTTTTAAAATTATTTTCTTCCAAATTTGCTTTTTACCTACCTAACTTCAGAATCTGATTATCTAAGTCTCAGAAGAGGTACAGGGGAACCTAGTGTCCTCCTGACAACAGTATCAGATTAGGCATATCTGTAGGGTCAACACTTGGAAGATCAGGAGGTGTCCCAGACCACATGTAGGTGTCTGTGATGGACTTCACCTGTGCACTAGTGGGTCAAGTTCTGATAAACCTTGATTTAGACCAGATTAACTTCCTTATTATCTGCTTTTCTTCCTCGATCATTTTTATGACGCACACGGAGTTATCGACTACTTTTGTAGCTATGCTCTCACCATTACCTGAGCCAGCAAATTTGAAGCCATTTGGAGAGATTTAAAGGAGCTGCAGTCATTAGACTCGAGTTCAGATGCATCCTGAAGTGCCCTCTAGGGGCAAACCCTGGACCCTGTACAGAGAAGCGTAAGGAATCTACAGGTGCTGATATTTGTGGAGCTGAGGAAAAACAATGGGGCATATCCAGGCCCCGTGAGCTTCAGAAAGTATCCTGAGGACATCGGCTGCTAAGATGAAGTCAAACTTCCTTCTGCCTGATCTCCTGGGTTCCTGACTCTTGCATTCCAGGATGCACAGTGATTCAACCTCTCAAAGGCATGGTGCATGTTCATTTAATTCCTCAATTTAGGGACTCAGGTGGGGAAGTTGAATTTTTTGGTCAAGTATTCCTGCCACTTTTGCAACTTAGGCAAGACTTCTGCCAGTGAAGTATTAAGAGAAATTATATCTAAACCCTGACATGATGCTTAATCCTAGTGTCTAAAAGACAGCCAGCTGCAACTATCAGATAAGCATTAGATCCAAGCAGGAAATGTTTTCTGAAATATATTCTTTCTTCAGGATTTCCAGCAGGCTGGCTGAAGTGTTCTAGCACTTAGTATGTTAGCAGCCAGGAACCCCTGTGGAAGATCTTGATATCCCTGCATGTGGTGTAAAATAAATTCCTGGCATCTAAGTCAGCCTTACGATTTTTGCTCCTGCAACCTGAGCTTTACAACACCCAAGCAACTAAATTGCTTAAATTCTAACAAAGTCTCTCTTTAGAAAGATTGTATATGTGGAATAAACAGCAGAGTGGCAGACAGAGGCTAAGAATTCCTACAACCAATATATCGTAACTCAGAGACTGTCCCAGGTTCAAACCACATTATCTGAAAAACTCATGTCCTTGGGAGCAGGTGCATGACTTGAATAGTAAAAAAAACAAACCTAATTCTGGCATAGAATCTTTGTTGTATCACACATACCACATTTATGAACATAAACCAAGAAATTACAAAAATTGGCAAGGTATGAATCTCATGGACACTTGATCAGTGGCATGTTGAAAGAACATAAACTGAGCCATGGAAAACCAAAGATGACTGAAAGTATTATCTCAATAGAAAACCATGTGCAAGGCCATATCCAGGTGCTTTAATGAAAACTTACAGAAATTTCATCAGTGTTGAGCAGGTAGAATATAAAAGGTATTGGATAATACTAGGTCTTAAAAGAACAATTGAACCAACACAGAGGAAAGTAGCTAAATAAAGTAAGTTAATAATAGATGCTAACTGTTAGTAGATAAGTATGTATTAATGCATTTTTAATTTAATATTTGAAATTAATTGTGCATTTTACTTCAAACAAGTATAGAAACATGTCTGTGTTACTTACAAAAGTCCCTTATGTTGGGTCTTCCAATGGAACTACCAAATTTCTAAGTTTTTCTACTCCGCTGAAAGAGATTTTTAGGTCTTCTCATAAACTATTAAGTATTTGAGCAAAGCAGTGTATTATAATTAAATTTGCTATGTCAAATCAATGGAATAGAGTGACATTCCTAGAATGATAACTTACAGATGGTAGGTGTTATGATATAATATATTTCTTTATATATTTAACTTCAGCATAATCTCACCCAACATACCTGTAGGTACATACTTGCAAAATCTATCAGAGGAGCATGGGGCAGCTACAGTATACAGCCATCTGCCTGTATAGCAAATGGAAAAGGTGGAGATGTGCAACTAATCCCATCTCTGTTAATGTTAAGGAAAAACTATGTAGACAAGATTGCTTATGTAGGCAACCCATTAAGTTTCTGGAGTTAGGAAGGATGATGAAGCTGGGTTTGAAGCAGTTTACTTCCAAGAATACCAGAGAAAATCAAAACAGTACACTGACTTGCCTTTCTCCTCTCATGCTTTAGTGCTGAACATGCTGTTTACAGGAATAAAGATACATTTCATGAGTTTAATTCTAACATCACAGTTAAATATATGTCTTAAGAGGTTTTTGACAGCATTTATACGTTCAGCTTTTCCTCCAGTCTCTTCCTTTGGGGACACCTAATACAATTTCTCCTGCTGTGTGCTGAAGTTCCACATTAGTTACTCTGAGTTTTCCTTGATTTATAGGACTTAATGCAAACCTTTAAAACTTTTCCAAAGGTAAGCATGGTGAGTGGAATTTCTGAGAAATCCTGAGTAATCTAAAAGCCCACGTCCCATTCACGTTCAATAAAACTTGAGTGCTCGAGGGCCAGGCTTTTAAAACACTCAGTTACTTTAAGGTGAAAATAGTTGTCTAATGGGATTTACTAAAGTGCCATGGCTAGTCTGAGACTGTTCTTTGCTTATCTGCTCTATTTATATTGTTTACTTTATTACTTCCTGCTTAAAACATGTAATACATTTTCTCCTATGTAGGGTGGGGTTTTTTGTTGTTTGGGTTTTTTTTTTTGGGGGGGAGGTGGGGGGGTGTTGATATATGTTCTTCCTACGGTAAAGTGGAACTGTCCAGAGTTTCCCCAGTGACCGCTTTCTGTGGAATTCAATGTTTTGCATTTATTACTCATTATCTGTACAAAAGCAAACTTCTGTAATTTTGCTGCTTTTCCACAGTTCCCTGCTGACAGCAGTGAGACCCAGACTCACAAAGGAAATTAGTCACTGCCATGCTGACCGCCTAAGCAAGCACTGAGGGAAGTGTGCTTGCACCAGTGATGAGGTCCTTCAGTGACTAAGCAGGATATCTGTTAATCACTGCTACAGAGAAAAACTCCACCTAAGGTTAAACATCAGTGTCTGCCTTCTACTGTGGCCATTAAACACTGGAGGCAAAATTCTAGTCTCTCTTTTAACTCTGTGAATCCAAAGTAAGTCGGCTGACTTCAGTCTAGACTTTTACTGTGGTGGTCTCATGCAACTCCCACTTGGAAATTTTCCACTGATTTTAACTGGAGTTGGACTAGACCTGGAGTACTTTCTATTGCAACAACCTAGTTAGTTTATGTCACTGAACATTTATTGATTGAAATAAAATTAAATGTAAGGCTGATAATTTATGCAGACTTACTCCCTACAGCACCAAGAATTTAATGTTTTCTTTATGTCAAAATATTAATTTTCAGTTATTTCCGGGTACCATTTCTAGCATTTTAGAATGAGTGCCTAAACACTGAAATTAAGCTGAGTCCCTCAAATTTACATCCTCATCAAAAATATTCAGGGCATCTGTTAACATCTTTGTTGAAAATTACAATCTGTAGGCATTGTTAATGACAAAATACTTGGAATGATATTCAGCATTTTCTATGACAGGCAGAGAGATAAGAGCATTGGACTGGACAGAGCCTTGCAGGTCACTGATTCCATTTCCCTGGAATGGGGAGAAATAACTTCAGTAAAGTCTAATTTAGAAGGAACTTCTTCCACACGACACAGCACCAACATCATAAACTTCACACCAGCAACCTACAGGAAACATCAGCACTGAAGTAAAAGACTAAAATCAACAATTATAATTTGCCACAGAAGGGGATGAAGCAGGATTAAGAGCCTTACCAGTAAATGTTTTCCTAAAGAAACCTGGCAGGTGACACTTAAGAGGGAATTCAAATCCCTGCCACAAAGGAAACCAAAAGAGAAAATCAGTAGTCTCTACCTATCCGACCTCAGAAATTCTATCCTTCCACCCAAAGTGGTAATTGCTTTAATCCCAAGATCTAAGGGGATCTAATGTCAATAAGAGAACCAGGACATGAACCCACAGCCTATTTCCAGCTGTGGCTAGTCTTTCAGAAGAAGATGAAAAAAAAAGTAAAAAAAAAAAAAAAAAACCAAACCCAGAAGCTAAATTATTCAGCCTGTAGGTATGGAAAAGAATCAAAATCTGAGACACCAAAGTTACATATAGTACATCTGAGGAAGGCAGTAGGAACCTATGTCAGAGTATTCCAAGGTGGAGAAGGCACAGTGCTGCCCTTTTGAGAACCTATATCTTTACCAATTTGATGCATTTCTTTCCATTATATTCCTCAGCCATTTGTAAAGCAAGATGGGAAAAGAATGTGGATTCATAGAATCATAGAATCATAGGGGTTGGAAGGGACCTCAAGAGATCATCGGGTCCAACACCCCTGCCAAAGCAGGCTCCCTAGGACATATCACTCAGATAGGCGTCCAGATGGGTCTTGAATATCTCCACAGAAGGAGACTCCACCACCTCCCTGGGCAGCCTATTCCACTGCTCTGTCACCCTCACTGTGAAAAATTCTTCCGCATGTTGGTGTGGAACTTCCTATGCTCCAACTTGCAGCCGTTGCCCCTTGTCCTATCCCCACAGACCACCAAAAAGGGGCTGGCTGATTCCCCCTGCATCCCCTGCTTAAGATAATTATAGACTTTAATTAGGAAGATTCCTGTATCTGGAAGATCTTTGTCATTCTGTGGAGCTAAGACTGGTTATTCAAATAGATGGGCTGAGGGATAGCTTCAGGCCTAATCAATGTAGACATACCCCATAACACTTTCTCTCCACTCTCACGATATCTCACCACCTTACAATGTCTAAAATATTTGTCCATGTAACACTTCCAGGACAGCTATACACCTCAAAGAGGAATTAATAAGAGAAGATGGAGATTTGTCCTCTAGACGTTTTGGTAATGTCTTTGTATCTTTATTGAAAGGAAATTGGTGCTTTTAAAAGATGATTTTGAGCACTTGATTGCAGCATCAGGTGTATAAAGTAGCATTCATAATCACTGGAGATGCCTACTTCACAGAAAGACAAGGCTCCTAAGACACTTCTCTGGCCGTTGGGGGCAGGCCAGTTCTTTCTGTAATACCACCCCAAGAGTTATAAGGCAGGCTACAAAATATCAGTCCCGCTTTTAAAAAAGTTTTAAAAAAAGAAATTAAAATTATATTTCACAGATCCCATTGCAGGCATACTCTCTTGTTACAAAATGGTGGAAATAAGAGGTGGGGAGTATGAGTGCATCAACCCAGAATTGCTATGCAGTGTGAAACCTTTCCTTCTTTTTCCAGGGAGAAGGTTTGTGAGGCCATGCTGCAGAACTGAGACATCAGCCTGGACCTGAGAGTTGAGTTGCGTGCTCTCTGATGTCATGTCAACTGGGATAGAAATGCTACATCACAACTATCACTTACTTCTAAAGAGAGTAACTGTCTCTCAGCAGACTCCCATGGCATACTAAATTAAAATTTAAGGGGTTTTTTTTGTTTGTTTGTTATATTAAGTGCATTATTAAGTGTGGTTACATTTCTGTTCTCATTTTATTCCAGTAGCTCCTAAGAGAGTATTACTTCGAGAAAGTATTACACTATCCAAGTTAGAGAGGTGGATGCAGCAGACATCACTCTGGAATAGATCAAGGGCTCGGTGGATTTTTTTCTGCTGCATGGTAGAAGTCTTCCATTAAGTATTATGAGCTTATTTGGGTTTTTTTAGTCATTTATGCATTTACAGTAAAAGTGAAATCAGTAGAACTGCTCTAGGTTTATGCCAGTTTAGAAAACTGATCTCGTGTGTTTTTACTAGGCACGCTACAAGCGATCTAAGCATTAAGTATAGAATCCCTGCTGTAAAGAGATGACGCTGGCTAGGATGTCTAGTTTAAGAATTTGCAGCAAAACTGAAATAATGTATTTGCCATTTAATCTAAAGTTCACTGATGCACTAACAAAAAACTGTTGGCTTCAGCAAAGCCTAGTGTTAAAGTCTGAGACAGAATATCCTCTCCAAACAATAAGGAGCTATTATTATTCCAGGTCATCTTTACCTGGTCTTAATAACACTTTGTGGCAAAATTAACTTAAAAAAAAAAATCCGATTGCCATAACAACTTGATGCAGCTGTTCATGTGACAATGACATTCCAAAAAGAACTATTTCATAAAGAAAAAAGCAAGATGGACATCGACTAAGACTTTTTTCCCCAATTACTGTACTTAAACACTAATAGCTAGCTGGCAAAAATGTTTCTAGTGAAAGTGTTGCAGTTTAACCCAGCAGGCAGCTAAAACAACCACACAGGTGTTCACTCACTCCCCCTATGCAGTGGGATGGGGGAAAGAATTGGAAAAAAAAGACAAAACTCATGGGTTGAGATAAAGATAGTTTAATAGGACAGAAAAAGGAAGAGTAGTCATAATAATAGTAGCAGTAGTAGTAATAATAATAATAATATACAAGTGTTGAATTGCACAACTCTTCACCACCTGCAGGCTACTGTTGCCCAGGTAGTTACTGAGCCACTGTCTAATCCCTCAACCAGCTTACCCCAAGTTATATACTGAGCATGATTTCATATGGGATGGAATATCCCTTTGGCTATGATCAGCTGTCCTGGCCATGTCCTCTCCCAGCTTCTTGTGCGCCTGCCCCTCATCCTTTTCCCTGGCAGGGCAGTATGAGGAGCCAAAAAGTCCTTGACTTAGTGTAAACATTGCCTAGCAACAGCCAAAATATTAGCGTGTTATCAACATTATTCTTATCCTAGATCCAAAACATAGCAGTATAGGAAAAAGATTAACTCTATCCCAGCTGAAATCAGGACAAAATGTAAAAATACTCTTATATTCAGAGCTACTGTACTCTAACTCCTAATATACAATGCTTGGAATCTTCACACTTAGCAGCAGACAGTGACTCAGTTTCACAGAATCGCAGAATCGTA
>VZTU01031026.1:80857-94057 GCA_013400835.1 Zapornia atra | reverse complement strand
ACCCCCATTCCCCATCCCCCTGTTCTGTGGGGGAGGAGGGAGAGATATCAGCACTGACGTTAAACCCAGGAAGAAGAGAGGGGGGGGGGGAGGTTTCATTTNNTTTAATTCTTTTTTTTCTACTTCTCGTTGCCTACTATGATTCGACTGGTTATAAATTTATTTTCCCAACTTGATTCTGTTTTGCCCATGATGGCAATTGGCAAATGATCTCTCCTTGTCCTCATCTCCACCCACAAGCCTTTCATTATATTTTCTCTCCCCTGTCCAGCTGAGAATGGACAGTGACAGAGTAGTTTTGGGGGATACCTGGTTCCAGCCAGGATCAGCCCTTCACACCTACACTTACAAACCCATTCCAGCCCAGGGCTGTGGAGGAGTTTATAGGCTCTAGAGACTGCTGCTGCAAACTACATTTAATCCTTGCCTTACACATTTTTGTTGTCAAGGGACAGGAAAAAACAAAAGCACATTTTTCAAGACACCAAAGCAGGTCCTATAAAACACCTTCTAACACTTCTTAAATGCTTTATCCTCTTCAGACTGAATGATGGTTCGACAGTATTTTATTTCTAGCTTAGCTGCACATCTGGACAGCATTAACACTTAGTCCTTGGACTGTGCTCCCCAGGAAAGCATTGTTCCTGCAATGCCAGTTCCAACTGTGGACCAGACAGACTTCGGCATGACAGAAGTAAATACCTAGAGGAGTACTAAGGATACCATTTATTTTCAAAATCACTAAAAAACCCAAACAAAACAGTTTATGGCGATACAGATTTACATAACAGAGACAGCAAATTGAAAAATGTACAATCTATTTCATGTTATTGCACTCACTTTTTATAATATACAAGGCATTTCAAACAGTTTCCATTAAAAGAGGTTTTATTTATATAAATAAAAGTGTAAATATACAGTATCATACAATAAGTGTATCAGTCTAGCACACAAAACCTACCTAGAGTGGGATCCCAATTTCTCACGTGATCTAGTCTACTCCTCATCAATATTACCACTTGTACATTTACATAACCTAAACGTAGAAGCAGGTAAACATTCCCGCCCGGAAACAGTTCCTTCAGATTTTGACTAGAACCACTACAGAACATTAACTAGGGTTAATCTTAAGTGAGGGTCATTAGAAAATATAAATCACTCAATGGTATCTTAATACTTATCTGCCCTCTTCATATTTGAATTTTTTTTGGCTAGAAAGCGATCAGATGTTGCTTCCTTCCTAATTTAGGCCTAATCTCACAGTTTTTAATACAGATGCAGTTCCCACAGAAGCTGCAAAGAGCTTCCAGGTACAAATTATGCAATGGCAGTATTGCACCAGAGCCCACTCTGATATCCAGGACGTGCACCCTGAGCTGCCCCAGAGCCAGAAGCAGTAAACCCCTCCACCAGCCCTCCTCCATCTGGCAGCAAATTCACCTTAACTGGAATGCCTTCAGGTCCCTGGTGAAGAGCTGTGCACCACGTCTGTAATTTCATCCTGATTTGTCTTCCAAGATGCAGCTGTGAGTGTCTGGAGAGTTAGCACTCTGTTCCAGCCCTCCAGTATGTCAAAGAATGACCAGGGGAATGACAGGCAAACAGCAAGGTCCAAAATTCTCAGGAACTTACTGAATACTGATGAACTGCAGCAATGCCCTCTGTCATTTTGGTGCGACCAGGCTCTTAGGAAAATAACATGTACTTTGCCGAGTGCATAACCAAAAGGTCACTGCATCTGTTTGGTCTACCCATCGTGTTTGTAATGAGGCAGACCTTATTGCATAAATTCTGGGGCTTTTATGGGGAATGTCACTCCAATAGAGACATCAGGAAGTGCTACTGTAATCATACCAACACTGGTAGCATCAGGAAAGATGTTTTTTTACAAAAAAAAAAATAAAATTCAGGAACAGAAACAATCAGGGTTAAATATTCTTTTCCTTGCTGTAAGGTTAGTAGAGAAGTGTTATCATTCTACCTATAGTAACTATCAGACTTAAAACATTAAACCTATCTTTTAAATTATAGCCACTACTGAATACACACAAATATCCCCATCTCTGCTGTTTCTCAGCAAACACATATCTACGTGCATGTAAAATAAAATACTGAACAGTATTCGATTACTGAAAAATTAAAGCCTTCTAAATCACTCACAATTAACAGTACCTGCAGATAAGCATCTGAAAATATTCACCACATTATCATCTTAAGACACCTCATTAAGTTTAATTTACAAAATGAAGATTTCACCTTTGAGCTCACACTGGTTTGGGAGTGCAGGAGACATACCTCACTGCGCTGAAACCTCCAAATCTTTAAACTGTGGACTGAAAAAGAAAAAGAAGAAGAAAAAAAAAAAAAGCCATTTCCTAAAGCACAACTGTGATTTACCACATTAAAGTAGCAAAAGGTCAGTACTGCACTTGTACGTATTATATGTATACAGGTATTCACTACGCTGCGTTAAATTCCACATGCATTTTATGTATCTATTATACACGCTATTACAGTCAGATTTTGGTCATTCCTGAACAAGGCCTCACCATTTAACTGTCATTGCCAAATGTCTTCTCCCTGTTTTACAGCAAATATGCAGGGCTAACCTCTTCTATCCCAGCACAGGCCTTCACCCTCAATGTGGTCCTCCGACCCCATGTGCTGCATCCTCCTGAAGCCTCTCTCACCACAGAGGTGACCGGAGGCAAGGACCGGTCCTGACAGAGCAGCTGAGCTTCAGGGTCACAGGGGACCCAACTCCCCTGTCATTTCACAGCACTGAACCTGAATTAGTTTCAACAGAACTCCTGCAGGCAAAGCAGCTGTAGGGCTACGTACAGTATTGCTTTTCCTGTAATCAAAAGCTGCATCTCTCCCTGGATTCACATGCTAATATGTCACCGAAAAATAATTAAATCTATTCATTTTCAGGCAAACATTGCACAGCTTTTCTGCTCGCCTGGTCTCAGGTTGCCTTTGCAGAACTGAATTTTCCTCTGCACATCATAAGTTGCAGTCTAAAGAAGCTGTCAGAGAAATGAACCAAAGCGAGTGCCCCACTAACCTGGAAGCAATTGCTCCAAGCACTGTTGGATAAAGGTAAATAAACTGAACTGTAGTAAGATCCTGGGGTAGGGCTAAGCAACAAGCCCAGGCATTTTTGTAACAGCTACGCAGTGCCTTGGCTCAACTATAAATGTAGGCAGTGCTTCAGATTTGGACTGGCTCCAGGTTGAGAGCTCTTCACCCTGGGCATGTTGGCTGCGAGTGGTCTCCAGCCTAATGCGACAAACAACCTGAGCACTGTGGAACAAACAACTTGTTCTCAGCTGATAAGGACACTGGCCCATTTCCTCCTGTATCTCTTTTATGTTGTTCAGCTATTCCAGATGTAGGAAGAGAAATAACACAGTCTAATCTCTTGCACACATACACTCTCCTCCCAGCACAGCAGACTATAAATAACAGCAGCGTGGTTCACTACTGATACCTCTACTGTGACTAGAGGTGAGAAAATCCAAACGAAGCACCCACAGCACTGCAACCCTTCCAGCTTTGCTGTACCTACCACCACGGTTTCTCCCATCTACGCAGTTTTCAGTGTCACTACCCAGAACCCTCAACATCAGCCCCTGCCCGATGCAGCCGGGCGCATTTTTATCTTCCACACACACCCTCACCCACTCTCACACAAGCAAAAATAAATAGTGGACAGGAGAAAACAAAACAAAACAAAACAAAGAGCGATTAGAAGCCACCACAAATATGGCCAGTTCAGATTTTATCTGTTATAATCCCCATTTTTAGACCACCATTTTTCAGCTCGAGTGTTTCAAGCCAGGCAGCCTCAGCCTCTTGCAAGCAAATAAAAGCAGCCTGGCTTTCAGACATACTTAGCTATCGCTGAAGTTTATGGGATCTGCAGGTGCTCAGCACCTGAAATTATCCCTCTTTTAAAAATATATATATATATTTTAAAGGTGCCTAACATTAGAAGCCTAAATTTGAAAATTCAGACCCCAGTTTTTATCGCTCCTGTTTTAATCACAACCAATAACTCAGTCTACACCTTGGTGGAAAATCACCTATTATCTGGACATGATTTTCTTGCTTACAGATGTCTACTGCATGAATACCAAGTGCTTTCAGACACAAGCTGCAGCTTAGAGCAGATTCGGTTCTGGTGGATACTGAGTTAGTTCATCGCTTTGAAGAGGATTTTTCAGCTTTGCAATAAAATGCTCATGTTTTAGGCATAAAAGTTGTGCAAAATTATTACTCTTGTCATGCATTTTTAGCAAAACTGCACTTAGAAGAATAAAGTGAGATTGTTCCAGACATTCTCTTATTACAACTAAAAAGGACCAGACCCTTAGTAAGTGTCCTGAAGTCTTATTACAACTAAGTGATACAGTACAGTCCAAATACCCATCCTTGTGAACAGAATGGCAACCAACAAGTTAGACTCCCAATGCTCTGCAGATACTAAAAATAGCAGGGACAGGCACAGTGTTATTTATCTCAGTCAAAATACTTCAAACCAAACCCAGGAGAGGTCTTGAAGGTCCATTAAAACTGCCACATAATACAAAAATGTCTGTAACATTTGGCTTCCTTCATCCCCGATAATTAGGTGAGATCTTACGATGCTCATCACATGTCAGCTCAGTGGTTCTCCAAGGCTCTTAGCACCTCTCTGTAGAGCATTAAGACACTTCTGTGTGGCTTTAGAAACAAAACCAGCTTCTTGCCAGTTTTAAATGTTTTGTCTTAGCAAGTGTGATTAGATTCCATCATACTGAAGTTCTGTGTTTTCTGATCAGTAACTGAACAGGGCCCTCTGGCACAGATTTGATAATGTTCCAGGCATCGTAATGCATGAGGCCAAGTAATGATTTTCCACTAACAGCAAGAATTTCGTCTCCAGTTTCTATGTTTCCAGATTGCTCTGCAGCACCACCTAGGAGCAAGAAGGGAAAAGAGATAGTGTTAAATTTTGTTTTTTTTAAAATTTGCTTTCCTTTCCACTGTGAGGAAGAGCAAATAACCAACAGAGGCAATTTCAGTGTAAGTCGCTTATGTTCAGCTCAGCTGTAGCAAACTACCCCATGCTACATCTCACAGATGATGTTATTTTAACCAAGATAAATCCTTGTTCCTAGGGGAAAAAAAGTCTGTTTTTGAAGGCAGTAGTATGAGTGCATGAAATGCTGTATGTTATCTCTGCCTCTGTAAGAAAACCTGGTTGTATGTGGCATGGATGTATTTTCTTGAACAGATTTTAACCAGGTAGTAAGCAGATAATGCAGCAGGTTCTAAACCCCAGGTAACAGAGGTGAACAAACCAAACACAGGTCACAATCTTAGGACCAGATACAGGTCCTAGGGAGGGGCGCACCCTCCACTCCTGTATGAAAGTACATTTTCTGTACTGATCATTTAAGTCACATCAGCCATCACAGGAAGGGGGAAAGAACTGTACATAAGGATATAAATTAGCGAGCTCAAAAATTAAACATTACCCTCAGAATCACTTTCTGAAGTGGGTATAGTAAACACACACAGAGATAAATTGATAAACAATTCAGGAAATACCAGTTTCATCTTTTTCCTTGCAAGAGAATGAACCACTGAAAAGTAATCCTGTAAAAATGTTGCTCACATGCAACTTCATTGGGGGTTTTAGCTGCCTTTAGAAAGTGCTGTGTTTTCCCTAAACTGAATCCCAGACTAAGACAAAATCACAGCATAGTTCTGGGACTGGTTTCCGTTCTGTGTACCATTCATTTAACTACCTACTGACAAACAAAGCATCCAAGACTGGCATTTTTTAATACAAACATATTCTTTGTGCAAGCTAATTCTAGTATCTAACAACAACAGCAAAAAAAGGCGCCAAAACCCAGTAAAATTAATAATTGGGTATAATGCAGGCTTATGCTTTGGAACCACACTGGTTACCTGCACTGTGCTTCTCTTAGAACTAAGATGATCAGATGAGGCATGAATTTCTTAAGCTGTTATAGATGATATTGCTGCTGTAATTTAATGTCTAAGAATACTGGACAAGCTCAGGAAGGAAGTGAATGATATTTAGTAAATCAGATTGCTTCACAAACATTTACTAGCAGATACAAGCCCTAGCTATTCCCAGGAATGTTTTTTTTATGACCACTTTGGCTAGTAAATTGTAATAAATAAGGGCCACAAAACCCACCTTTGCTTAAAATAAAAAAGTCTAAGAATTAATACGACTGTACAATGCACAAAAGGAAAACTGGGATAATATCCATGGCAAGCCTGGAGTACCTTTAAATATTCTTTTTACAAGTAAGGGCCTGTCTCCAGCAATGGAAGCTTTTCCACCATCAAGACTGAATCCCAAGCCAGCAGAGGTTTTCAATAATTCAACACAGATGACATCACTCATATCCAGGTTTGGATCTGTGACAGAATATACACAGCATCTTGTTATGCAGTTAACAGTAAATTGTAAGTTTTGTTTGGTTGGATTTCTTTTTGCTGCAGTGACAAAGCAATTCAGAGTTCAGTTCATAATCAAACTAGAACATGTTGTCACCTAATTTCTCAGAAGTGAATATGTATTGCTGCAGCTGTGAAGGAGAGGCAGTACTAAATGCATTTACTAAATGCATTTATGCACAGAGGCATTTTCATTTTGCATGTTCAACAAAAAACTGCCAGGGTTGGAGGGGGGGGTGGGATGGGAGCAAAATGAAATCTTAGCAAACTTGGCAAGGATTCTATACATCAACAAAATAACTGGAAAATGACAAAAATAGTGAGTAGAGAGCTTTTTTTTTTCATTTGTTCCCAATAGCTTATTTAATGATTCACATCTTTTAAAACAAGAATAATGAATGAAATACACATTGAATAAACATGTTTCATCCTCTTAAGGATTCACGGGTATGAATAATTGTTTCTGATCTCCTATCTGTGGAAATAACCACAATTACCTGTAGCTGCATCCTGCCTCTTACACAGCAGATATTTTTAGAACACAATGTTGCTGTAGCTGACATAAAACATGATTTTGCTTAGGAGGAAATACATCTACCATTTGGGAAAACAGGACCCTCTTTGCCCCGTGTGCATGTAAAAATTATGCAGTCCATGTTATCACAAATTACTGCTACTGTTATCTCAAACAACTTTGAATGTTATCTAAAACATTTGAAAATGTGTTTTGCCTTCTGGAATGATGTTCTCACAACACAGTACTGTTGCTTATGAAATAACGTTGCCCTCTAGTGCCTCCACCCAGCAGATATTCTGCATTTGTGTTTGTCAGCATGCAGGAGGCAGGGAGTTCAGGGTAGAAAGGGGTTCTGAAGCAAATACATGTATTATATCCACGGCAGCAATTCCAGCAAAGGCTGATCCATTAATTTACAAAGTGCTTCCTGTTTCTTTTAAGCTGTATTACAAAGCTTTACTGTAAAACCTAATGAAAGCGTAAACCAATAAAAACTGCTACAGAAAAAAAACCCCAAAACAGTAATGATTATGGCCCATGAGTTTAAAATGGGTGAGTGGCAGCTCTGTGTTTTGGTTTAGGGGTGGTCTGAGCCTGTATTGTTCTGGAAGGTAGGGGAAGCCACATCACCAATTCTCAGTAATAAGCTGTAACCTCTGCCCACTCCCTCCCAAGGACACTGTAGTAGTGCAGGGACATGTCCTGCTCCTGAAGCAGCAACACACAGACAGGTACTAGAGGGTTTTGTGCCTTTACATAGGTTTTGAGAGATCTGTTTGTAACATAGGTGCAGGCTCGACACTGAAGTACTGCCTTGTTCCCAAGAGGAACTTGCCATTCCACTGATACATTACCACTTAAACCGGTCATCCCCAGTTTCCTACAGGACGGCTGGTTTGGCTTTGGCTTTGCTCCATTTACTGCAATATCGAAACAGTCTCTTCTATGGTTTTAGTAGAAATAGTATGAAATCTACTATTTCAAAGAGGAAGTCCAGTCCCTATACATAACAACCTGCACAGCCTGGGGCTTTCTTTGAGATGGGTTTTGGGGTTTGGTTTTTTATTTTTCTGGTTCTTTGCTTTCTTGCACTGACTACTGTGAGTACTCAGAAGGAGTTTATCCTGGACTGGAAGAGTATGTGGAATCACTAACTTTAGTAGAAATTGGATTAGGCCCTAAATGCCCTTCTAAGTTTCTGCCTAGTTATGATATTTTAAAAAAAAAACCCAAACCTAAACTGCATTTAGGCTCCAAAGAGAACAAATACAATTTAAAGGTAATTTCATTTGCTCCCTCCAATCACATAAGGCACAGACGCTTTTAATCTAAAACACAGGGACATTTTCCCCTTCAGTCTGGTCTGCAAGGGAACACTTCCAACTGTTTTTGGACAAAGATCATACCTGTTCCTATTTCCATGGAAACATCCTTTCCAGACCCCACACATTTTCGGCCAGTTGCTGGTATCTGAAGCCTGGAGGAACTGTTTGCTCTGTCTCTTTCCTTCTGGATGACAATGACTGCGTATTTGTATAGTCTTGCCTGATGAAGAGCATTCAAGACATCCCCATGGACTGAATTTGCAAGAAACTTGCCATTGATTGACAGAACATGATCTCCTCGATGAATAGTGCCTTCTTGAGATGCCACTCCCTTTGAAAACACTCTGTGGACCTACAAGAAAGATTTTAACTTCAGGATGCTTTACCTCATGAGCACACATAGTGCCCCATGGGCCAAGGTGAATTCAGAGATTCTACCAGAGTTTGCAGTCAGTGCCCCTTGCCTGGATACCAAGGGCATGATACTTGCTCCAATGAACACCCTCAAATACTAAGGCCTAAGTGACTGGACAAGAACTGCAGTCAGGGATAGGGGGGAAGTGGAAGAAAAGATGCTATTATTGGTCATTTCTAAGCCAAAGACAACCAAAAGCAGCTCCACAAACCCCTTAGGCATCCACTGAACACCTCCAACTTCTTCAATTAACATACTTCGAGATGACACACAGGTAAACTCCACTGCTGCTGTGCTGCAGCAAGCACCAGCATTGCTGTGTGCAATATCCACTCCCCAAACTCCCACTGACCAGGGCATGCACCCTGTGCTGTTTTGAAATGCATGCTATTAAGCAGTGGACAGCACCCCTGTAAAGAAACACTGTACAAGTACTTAATTGTCCATCACAATTTGGCTAATCAAATATCATGCAAATAGATGCCAAGGGGTGGTTTGGTGGCTTGAAATGCATTTTCTAGAGAAAAAAAATACTGAGTGGATTAAACTTGGAGCAAACTACACCAAGCGCAGCTGAGACTTAGATGTGTGCCATTGACAGGAAAGAGCTGACTGAAAGGTTGCAGACCTGATATTTAAGACTTGCCTATCAGGCACTACAGTTTTAGCAGCCAGGATTCCCACGCAGACAGTTCTAGGTCTGCTGGACAAAGGTTCAAGGCAGCAAATCTATGGACACAATTCTGCGTGGCATTTTCTTTAGAAGTTCCTACGAGTATCCAGACCAACAGTGAGGCATCAGAAATGTTCTGGTTCAGGGTGTCCCTCATTGCAAGGCCATGTTGAGATGGGCACCTGTCACAATCCTACAGATCCAAGGGGATAAATTTCCAGCTAGTCTAATCAGACATCAAAAGCTGGAATAACAGCCTCAATGGCAGATGCAGATACCAAAATGCAAGAGCTAAGAGGAATACAGGGGTCATGTCAAAAACTTCAGCTGCCTTCCTTCACACCCTCAACTCCTCAGTATGTTGAAGCTCAGTAGGCATTTCTCTTTCTGCACCCAAGTGTGAGCAGAACAGCCCATTTAAGAAGCTCAGCATCTAATACCAACTGTAAATCCAGATGGGACCAGAAATCCCAATATGTCAAGGGCATTTAAATGTCCACCCACCTGAGAAGCTTGCTTTACACACACTGAGCAAAGAGGACATGGAAAGAGCAGGAGCTGATGCTCTTTAGATCTCATGGCCAATGGCATTCAGGAGAAAGCCTTCAGCTACTCAGCCTGAGACACCTCTCAAGATCACATTTTAGGTAGTGTCCCATTTTCTAGGTGAGTAGGTCTCTAGGGTAGAACACACTGTTGAGCCTTCCCCTTGCTTGCAAGTGATACTGCAAGTGTTTGGGCCAGAGACAGGGAAGACAACCTTTGTAGTGAGAGAAGTAGAGTCTGTTCTGTAGACATGACTGTGTTCTAACTCAGTGACTGCTTCATGTAAAATACATTGACTTACACTGGTCTTGTCTAAGAGCAAAATTCAGAAGTTTCCTGTACGGGCTGCTGCAGGCCCTGAAGACCAAGGAGGTAACCCTCCTTCATCTCAGCACTTGAAGGATCTCTCTGTTTCAGGGTAGAACTTGCATGCCAATCTTGTCTAAGAAATTAGCACACAGGACACTGTTTGTGCTGAGTTTTTCTGTCTCTCTGATCTGTTTTCAATCAGTCTGTAAGTTGCTTTTTACACATCAGTATCACTTAGTGGCACACAACATCTCTGGTTCAGAATGCCATATAAAACTTTAAAAAAACAAACCAAAACAACCACCCTCACTTACTGACCACCCACAGGTCTCAGTAACACCAAACAAAAAAATGAGACACGAAATCCTGAACGTACACCCAGGTCTGAAACGTCCATTCTCACATCTTGCAAAACCCTGAGAAGACTTTTTTGCAGAGTTTACTTTCAAGGGCTGTGAATGAACACCTCCAGGAAAAGCTTGCATGCACCACAACTGGATGCAGAATTTTATTTACATGCACAGGATTTGGATGTAGTCAATCCCATCCTGTGACAGACTTTCAAAAGACTGAAACATAATTGGCATTCATCTCCCATAATTAAAAATACGCTTCCCAGACACTGCGTGATTTAAGTAGCAGATGGTATGCAGCCACCTCTTAGAGTCACTGTTTTATGACTGTGAATGACTTGCAGTGAGTCTTGAGAAATGAGCACTTGATCTAATCACCAGCCTGCTTTAAAGAGAGTTTTGCAAAAGAATGACTTGCAGCCATCACTTACTGTGACTGATTTCTGTTCCAGATCTATTCCTCCAGCAACACTAAATCCCAGGCCCGCTCCTTCTTCTTTGTGCAAGACTACAAAGTATGTGTCTTCTTTGCTCTAGCAGGAAAACAGAGGTGGGGAAGGGAAAGGAGAAGAAAAATAAAACCAAAGATCAAGACCAAGATCCCACACAAATTACAGATTCCCAGTACCCTCAGATTACAGCAGGTGAAAAAAAGCAACCCAAGGAACTGAAACTGATACATTAAATGTATTTCTCTTCATGCTACAGATGAGTAGTACAGGTGACAGCAAAGGTTCCTTCAGCTGGTTCAATGCTAGAAAGCAAAGTCAAGGTATTAAACCTCAGGCAGCCTAATTTTCACAGGCTGTAATCAACTTTGCATTGCTCAACATTTTGCAGTTAAAAACTCAGTAGTCCCCATACACCTGTCTGGGCCAAGCACTGTACTTTCCAGGGAATTACTAACACTTTTTTACCCCATTTCTCCTTTTGCTTGAAAGGCAACTGTGAAGATGTAATGGGGGGCTGTTGCATGAACCTCTTGTCAGCAGTGCTGGATAATCTTGCAAGGGGCAAAACTAGAGGGGACAGCAGGAAAAACTGTTTCACTTGGGAGATGAAAGTAAGGGGTCTGTCAGATATCCAAAGGGGACTAATGTGGACACGGGAACATCCAGCACAGGAAAGGCACCAGTGCAGGTCTGCAGCAGGGCTGAACTTGGCTCCAGATCAGAACAAAGGTGTGGAGAGGGTTTCTGCAAAGTGATGGCCTGCTGCCAAAACACAGAATTTGCCATGAGAGAGAAGCAGCCCTGTCCAGCAAATCTGGTGCTGTTTTATGAATGGTTATTAGGACAGACACTGCTACAGAGACCACATTTTGTGGTGTAAGGGGGGGCTATAAGCAGGCATCTGGTGGAACAAGGGGATAGTAACTGTCTATGGGGCAGAGACTCAGATGTGGGGAGTAGAAAGCAATGCCTCAGCTTTTCCCCAGGACCTCATCCAACATCAGTAATTTCCAGAGACTGTCAACACTAAAATTAATGTCACATCTTTAGAAACCAATCTCTTAATCTACTTAGCATTAAATGACATATGTAGCTGACTAAACTCAACCAGAGATTATTATAGATTTTTTGTGAAACAACAGTCAAATTCTTGGCCTCAACTGTGTGCTTTTTTTCTCTGGGAGATTTTTCTGCATTACAGGCTTTGCTGCAATGCACAGAGCCAATGTCAGAAAGTGATGCCACCCTGTTCCGGATCACTGATCCATCAGTGCTTCAGGAGAGAGAAGTCAGGGCTGAACATCTTAATCTGCAGTCTTTTGTAGATGTTAAGACCCTTCTTACCTGTAGTATAGTGAGAACAGCTTTATGTTAGGCTAGAAACAATAAAATCAGTTAAGTATATAGGCTAGCTCCCCTAACAGTGCTGTGAGGGTAACGGAAAGATAAAGTCATAAAATTGTTTTGGTTGGAAAAGGCCTTTAGGATCATAAAGTCCAAGTGTTAACCCAGCACTGCCAAGTCCACCACTAAACCATGTCCCTAAGCACCACCTCTACACAACTCTTAAATGCCTCCAGGGATGGTGAATCCACCATTTCCCTGGGCAGCTGGTTCCAGTGACTGACAATTGCTTAGGAGAAGAATTTCTCCCTAATATCCCATCTAAATCTAATATTTCTGTGGAAGAAGACCTGGGAGTGCTGGTGGAGAAGAAGTTAACCATGAGCCAGCAATGGGCCCTCATGGCCAAGAAAGCCAATGGCATCCTGGGTTGTATCAAGAATTAAGTGTGGCCAGCAGGTTGAGGGAGGTCCTTCTCTGCCTCTACTCTGCACTGGTGAGGCCTCATCTGGAATACTGTGTGCAGTTGTGGGCTCCCTGGTTCAAAAGAGGCAGGGAGCTACTGGAGAGGGAACAAAAAAAGGGCTATGACTGTCACAGAATCACAAAATATCCTGAGCTGGAAGGGACCGATAAGGATCAAGAGTCCAACTCCTGGCTCCACATAGGACCAGCCAGGTCCAAGCATGGGACTGAGCACATTGTCCAGACGCTTCTTGAACTCAGCCAGGCTCAGTGCTGTGACCCCTTCCCTGGGGAGCCTGTTCCAGTGCCTGACCC
>VZTU01031026.1:34781-80596 GCA_013400835.1 Zapornia atra | reverse complement strand
TCTTCCCTGAGCCAGTAACACTGCCTGGGGTTGTTGTGACCCAAGTGCAGGATCAAGCACTGAGCATCATTGTACCTCATACAGCTGGCCTCAGCCCATCGATCCAGCCTGTCCAGATGCCTCTGTAGAGCCTTCCTACCTTCCAGCAGATCAACACTCCCCCACAACTTGGCATCACCTGGAAACTCACGGAGGGTGCACGATTCCCTTGTCCAGACCATTGATCAAGTCACTAAAGAGAACTGGCCCCAGTGCTGAGTCCTGGGGAACTCATGACCAGTCAGCAACTGGATGTCACTCCATTCACCACAACTCTTTGGGCCCAGTCTTTCACCCAGTGAAGCGTGTGCCTGTCCAAGCCATGAGCAGACAGTTTCTCAGTCAGAATGCTGTGGGAAACCGTGTCAAAGGCTTCTCTGAAGTCCAGGTAGACCACATCCACAGCCTGCAGTCTGTTAACGCCAGTAGCCAGGTTTGGTTCTAGTTGGGCTTTGGCCCTTCTAATTTTCTCCCTGCATAACCTCATGACATCTTTGCAGTCCTCCTGAGTGGCCTGCCCCTTCTTCTGAAGGCCATAAGCTCTCTTTTTCTTCTAAGTTCCAGCCAAAGCCCTCTGTTCAACCAGGACAGTCGTTTTCTTCGCTGGCTCACCTTTTGGCACATGGGGACACCCTCTGTTTTTCACATTGCCTTCTTAAAGAGTGTCCAGCCCAGCTCATATCTTTTTTCATTAAGTACTAAAGCAACCCTTCTTGTTTAAGAGGCCAGGTTCTTTCCAAGCCTTGCTACCACAACTTAATTTGCTTACAATGAGGAAGAAATGACAATATCAAAGGCTCAGATGTTAATGGACTGTACAAGGACCACACACCCTGGGTCAGTCAGAGGCACAGTCTGAACCCTGGGTTTCCACTGCAATTCCTCCCTCCCCAGCTCTCAGTGCTGTCCTCAGTCAGCATGTGGGCTATGGGACACAAAGACCTGGCTATGAATGCTTACTGTTTTATTTGGCCACTCAGTGGACAAAGACAACATCCAGTAATCACTTCTGTTTAGCCTGTTAGCCAAAGATCATTGATCACAGAGATTTAAAAAATAAAATGTTCATATATATATATATATATATATGTGGCATTTATTAAATGCTAGCAGTAATTCAGCACTGCTCAGAGCAAAAGATAATGACAAACTCTTCCTGGGGAAGTTCTCAGTCCAAATCAGGCAGTTCATCTCATTTTTCAGCAATTGCATAACTACAAAGAACTGTCCTATTGTGCATTTAAAACCAGAATTTGACTAGCATGACATTTTCCAGCATATGTGCCATACTGGGCTTAAATATGGATAAGAAACTATGCAGACAAGGAGTGCATTCCAAAAAGCATTCAGCTTTATAAATATTTGAGTTGTCTCAAAAAAGTGCCATAAACAAATAATCTCTACAAGATCCCATGCAAAATACTTTAAAGAACACATAATTACCTTCAGCCAGAAGTACAATCCAATACTAATTTTATCAGCAAACCTAACAAACCCTCTTAGATCACCAAGCTCTTGGGACTTGCAAACTTTAGCTACATTGTCCCTGGAAGGAGGTAAAGCTGGGTATTCTGGGAAGATCCTGCTCCCCCCCCAGCCTGTTCTACATTTGAAATAGCAACCTTCATGAATACGATTCAGGAATGCTCTAAATGTATCTCAGCCAGCAGTTATGCAGACCAGATGGCAGTCTTCCCTCCAGTGCTGTCATTATTTTATCAACTTCTGTTCTGATTTACAAAGGATGTGGATGTATCCCAAAAACACAAACACAAACACTGCAAAAGGGGAAGTAATGTTCTGGCAGTCATTTCACTTTGGAGACCTTCTTTAAACACCTAGATAATGAAGCAGGTTATCTTAATGCAATAACCAGTTTCCACAGGAAAGAGCAAAAAGGGCACAGTAGTCTCTTACCCTCCAGCAGCTGCCTTCTGGTGTTGCAAGCCACCAGTTCATCATTAAACAAAATAAATTCAATTTCCGTGATTGCAGGTTCTAGCAAAAGATGTGTGCTTCCAGGCACAGACAGCTTCTCCTGCACAGTGGGGAAAGCAAGTCTGATCCAGATGACTGGTGAAAAGTTAAATTCTGATGTGCAATTATTGTCAAAGCCAGGACTTTGTCAGCTGTATTAATGCCTCAAATGGAGGCATACTTCTCCACTTAAAATAGGTCTATTTATTGTGGCTCAAAACTGCTTTTGCACTAGACAAACAATACCCTTCCTTATATAAAAGCCATTCAAATTTATTATGGGTTTATAGCAGGCATTCAAAAACCACCATTATTAAACCTACCATCGATTTTAACCTACCACAGGACTGCTGGAGGAGCTCTGAAATTGTTTGGAAGAGATTTTGTCTGCCATTAAGAAAACCCTTAAAAATATCACCAGTAATCTAGTTTTATCTTCTGTTTTTTACCTTTACTTGTGCTTTGACTTCTTGAAGCATAGCAGCAACATCACATTTTGGTACTACTGCTGAGAAAACAGATTGCAGTTTTTGCTGGTCCAGGCTTGAGACGAGCAGCTGATCCAAGCTAAAATGAACAGAAGACAGCTTTACATTTCTAGGCTGTGTAGACATATGTTTTGGGTATACAATGTAGGCTGCATTAGGGAATGAAGAGCCAGCTCATTAACAAGCAGAAATCTTGAAAACAGGTAAGAAATGGTGTATGCTGAAAGAATGGGAAGTTGCAGAGAAGACAATTCAAGAATAGTGCTGAAAATCAGTCCCCGTTCTGTTCCCCTTCTCCTTTCCCAATGGCTTTAGCAACAGACATGAACAAAAACAAGGAGACAGCTACATCTGAGGACTACTTCTGGCAGGACAACAAGCTCGTTTGTTAATGCAGGCTGAGCTAGCTGCCAGCGCTGTGCAGCCTCCCCGCCGGGCAGGCAGCAGGCAGCAACTGCTGTGCTATAACATGGCCAAAAACTGACCAAAGGCAGCCAGAGGGGACACAGAAATGCAACCCAGACCTGCCAGGATGAAATGCTTCATTCTGTATTGAAATGCAGCCAAGATTGTGAGGGGAATGGGGGCTGAGGCCAACGCTGAAATCTGCTTTGGGGCAGACCTGGGGCAATGGGGAAGGCTCTTGTGGGGATGAAAATGAAACAGTGGTAGCAAAGCCAACACCTACCTGATGGACCAGCTGTTTTCAGAGTGCTCCCGCTCCGGAGAACTGCCATGGGGTGCATCATCATCTGAGGCAGACCCTGGTGTCCCCGAGCTGCTGTCCCGAGGGCTGCTGGCACCCACCCCCACTGCACCCACCTCACCCGGGCTACAGCGGGTCGACAGGGCTGCATGGCTCCGGGCTGGCATGCAGAGGGCTCTGTGAGGTGTGATTTCAAGCTCTGTCTTGAAGCATGCAGGCTGCGTCGGTCCTGAGAAGCCCTCTCCACACAGCTTGTCCAGGTCAGGCATGCTGAGGGCCCTCAGCTCCCGCAGCCTGGAGCGGGACAGCGGTGGCCGCCCCAGGCCCCGGCTGCGCCGTGCCTGTGAGGCTGAAGGGGGAAAAGCAGACTGATCAGCCCCAGTGCTGCCCTCTTCGCTCCTCTGGGGCTTTTCTTCCCCCTTGCTGCCTTCTGCCACATGCGTGTGCTCTGCACTGGAAGGAGACTTGGCCATGGCATTGGCTGGGCTTGGGCTGCCACCGTAGGAGCTCAAGCTGCGCCGTAGGGCCCGTGGTGTCTCAGCAGGGCTGGCTGTGGTGGCCATCCCACCACACGACCTCCTGGCGAGGGGAGACCTCGTGGCTGAGTGTATATCAATGGCCTTCACAATGGGCCGGTCAAAATTTGCCAGGTTTTCAAAGGATTTGATCCTCTGTTTGACGGAGAAGGATGAGGTAGGTTCATGTGGCCAGTTCAGCTCATAGTAGTAGTAATTCCTCCTGAAGCTCCTCAGCTTTTCAGTGGCAGGGCAGCTGGTGTCACTGGCTGAGGAGGATGTGTCATGGACCCTATGGGTGCTTTTGGAAGTGTATGCCTGTTCCTTCCCGCTCTGGCCATTCGGTGGGTTGAGATGGATCATTTTTAACGTCCCTGTGGCTGTCTGTGAGTATTTCTCCTCTGTAGCATGGCCCTGGAGTCCTTGCACAGGATGAACCTCTGCAACATGGCAGTCCTCCCTCAAGTGACCTGATAACTGGGCTGGCATTGAGTAAGTCCTTGTCACAGGTTTTGACAAGCCATAGAGATTTCTGTCTCTGGCAGTGTCTGCTTTTGAGAAATTCTGCATGGTCCCCGTCTCCTCAGTTAGCTGAGGCACTTCTGCATTTTCCTCTTCTGTTTTCTCCAGCAATGGCAGATGCAAGAATGATGCTGGTGAGGAAGAGGCAGAGGAGGAGGAAGAGGATGATGAGGAGGAAAGTTTCACCTCAATGAAAGTGCGCTGGATCTCCTGCCCTTCCAGCTGCTCCTGCTGGACCGAGGAGGACCTCAATGAAGAATAGCCTCCAGCAGATGGTCCTGCATTTTGTAGATCCAGTTGCCTAAGGTCATCTGCACTATTGATGCTCTTCATCGCATTCAGGCCGGTTCCAGGGTTCTCAGTCCTCCCTTTCACATATTCAACTTTTGGTATCCCCTGAGGAGGTGAAGTGACTTTGGACTGACCATCTCTGGCTCTGAAATCATCCACCTTAGCACCCTCACCCTCACACATCACAGGCTGCATGGAAGCTTGCTTTTCTTTTGGCTTTCCCCAGGCCTGCTGCAGGTCTGTTAGCTCCCCAGAGCCATGCTTCATTTCACCACTCACTGTTGGGCTGTTGGTGCCATTCAGGAGAGGCAGAAGTGAATCTTCAGAAATGACCAGTGATGTTTTATTTTCTAGCTCTGCTTTCAGAGTCCCTGAGGCTGCTGAAATGGTCTTTCCAGGATCTGGGTTTGTAGGTGAATTACGGGACAATGGTGTTTTCTTCCCCGGGAGTTTAGGGGACAGCTGTGGAGAAACAGAAATCCTTTTCTGATCAGTCCCGCTGACTTTGGTAGGGTTAATGCCAGAAGAATCCGGATTTGCCTTTGCTTTGTTTTTGATGGTGAAGCCTTTTAGCTTTGGTCCTGCTTTGGCCTTCTGATTATTTAAAAGGGTGTCCATTATACTTTTTTGTGCCATTCCCTTGGAGTCCTGACAGGACTTTTTCTGTGAGGATGGGCTGTGCGGTACTGCAGCTCCTTTGCAGGGGTTTGTGCCTGAGCTTTGGACTTTTCCATTTGAAGTCCTTCCTGAAGTCAGGGAGTTAATTTTCTCATTTTTCCCTGGCAAATCATGAGTTGTATTAGCCTTTGGATCTTTAGATCTAGTGGGGAAGGGAGACCTGAGTGATATTGCTTTTGAGGATGATGCATTCACTTGACTGCTGTCTGTTTTAGACAAGTTGGACAAACTGTTGGTTTCTTTTTTCACTAAGCAATAACTGACAGAATGATTACAGTCATCAGCTGCCATTTCGGTTTCAGATTTGGATCTCTGTTCATCATGACATCCTTCCTTCTCAAGCAAGTTGTTCTCTGAGCCATTGACATCTCCAGCAGAGCAAAAGCTTATCTTTTTGCAGTGCAGAGACCTTTCCCCTTCAGTGGATTCACAGCATTGTGTATGTCTGTTATTGTTCCCCAAACCCACTTCTGTACTTAAGGCACCATTGTTACAGAAAGAGTAAACTTCAGGGATACCGACTGAATTCTTTAGAATGTCTTTTTCTGGCAGGAAAGCTGAGGAAGAAGAACACAAGGATGCAGAGGATAGATCTGAACGCTGTGAGGCACATGGAGTGGGGCCACCATGATCTTCCAAGCCCAGTTTGTTGATGCTCGTCTCCAGTGACCCACACATCGCACAGCCCTCAGTCTGCAAGACTTTGCTGCTGTAAGGGTGCAGCAGGGACAGAGAGGATGAGCTTGCTGCAGATGTGAGATGCTGCTCCTGTGCAGGCTTCTGGGGCTCGTCGTTCATGCAACAGATCTCGATTTGTTCCTCATCGGACTCCGTTACAGCACAGGCTGCAGGGGTGTTAGCAGTAGCGCGCAGTCCGAGCAGCATCTCGTTAGTACTATCAAAGGTTTCTGTGACAGACTCTGAGTCTGAGTGAGAATCTTCTGCTGCCCCGTACATAGACTTTGGAAGTAGGTCACATCTCTTACCTTCCAGAGCAGTTGCTGCAGGTAACTCGTCCTCATTTAAACTACTAAAATTCCTGGAATAGTTATTTAAAGAGTTTTTATTCACAGTAAAAAGTTTGCCTGTGTTAATGGAGTCCAACACAGACAGCCCCAAAACCCCTTGTGCATTAGCTCCACAATTCACAGTTTTTTCCAGCAGCTCCTCCTTGGCTGGCCGTGGCTCAGATCCGGGACAACCTTCGTCAGTCCCACAGCAGCACATCGTGGTGTACTCATCTCGGAGGGGGCTTTCTGCTCGCGATGGGGTGCGCGAAGCCCTGCTCTCGGCAGAACCCATCTGGCTGAGCAAATCATCGATGTCAGTGACGGGGATGGCAGCGCAGTCCTCGGCGCGGCTGCCCCTCACGGAGCCTCTCTGCACGTCTTTGCTCGTGGCATCAGGTGGCAGTGTTGATCTCTCCACCGCACAGCCGCCACCAGCGCTTTGCAACCCGGCTCCTTCTCGTATCCCAGCACCCCGTGCTTCCTCAGCTGAGAGGGGGCTGTTCACATCGGCTTGGTTTTGACTGTCTACTCCTGGAGTCAGGATGAGGTTTGTAAATCTGCTGACAGCTACATCATTGATAAAAATAAATAAATAAAAAGAGAAAGGAAATCCTATCAGATATAGGAAGTGATATACCAACTACCAACACCATGTTGGGTTTTTTTTTTTTACAGAAACAGGCCCCCATGTAGTCAGACAACAAGTTCTCCCTTTGCTCTGCACTCCTCCTCTTTTGTAATCACAGCAACTCAAATTAATCATAACCCTGTGTATCTGAGCGGCACAAAGGGGGGAGCAATCCCTCTTTCAAGGTGAGTAGTCATGATCTGTTCAATTCTCATCTCTGAAATTTCAGCAGCCACGCTGCCACCTCCCAGAGTGCCAGCGTGCAGTAAGCCAGGCTGAGCAGTACCACTTCTCCTTACTTGTCTGATTAAAGATGTCGCCAATAGATGGGAGAGGGTAAACAAAGCAAGCCCCAGCATAGCAAACAAAGGTGAACAGGTAACACAGTGATGAGCTGTGCATAAATAACTCGACTCCGATCCTCTCGGCACTTCCGCAGGTGTTTAATGTGACACGCATGGGTGATGTTATACACGCATTAAGCATATGGGCTTTACAGGATTTCTGGCACAGACCTTTCATAGCTTCAAATACCTGTTTAACCCGCTCTTGGGCAACACACCGAGTTCCCTGTCTCTGCTGCACTCTGACACATTTCTGTTCACCCAATTCCTCAGCTCTTCAACTTCACCCTAAGGTAAGCATCGGCTTGCACCTTTCTACACTGCTTCTGGGACATGCATCCCCATTCAAGCTGTCTTCCAGAGGCCAGTTACGACCAGATGAGGCCCAGAAAGGGCATGGAGAAGGAGGGGTGCATTCACTCTCTCCTGCTCGTTAAACGTGCCAGCACATCCTTCTAATCCTTGCACAAACCTGTGGGATTATCCACACCATTTAATTTAGTTACCCAGGTTAACGAGTGCAGATTCCTACTGGAGTTAGAAGGGGAATAGATCTCATAAGAGCAACCTGAAGCAGACAAGTTAGGATCTGAATGAAGTGCTGCCCTGCTTCAGCTTGCTGGATTATACACTGAAGAGACTCTCTGCCAGTGGGGCAGGGTGAGGGGAAGAAGAAAGCAGAAGAGTTCCCTGACAAAGGAGTGCCAATGTGCCCCTACCCCATTGCTGTCAGTCTACAAAAGCCACCAGGGAAACAAGAACAGAAACCTCTGCCAAGCCAGGAATTCCTGAAAGAACAACTGGAACTGAAGCATCTGGAAGCACTTTAGGCTCCCAGGTATTAATAGGTACACGAAGATGATCATAAGCTGAAATGAAGCAAAATATTATGTTCTTCCTGAATTTGAAAAGTATGCTTTTCTTTTTCAAACACTCATTTTCACACCACATAATTTGTACAGTCTGCGGGGATGCATATATTGCTGGAGCAGCATAAATCAGCCCTGAGCAGAAACTAAGGAGGTATCAAATATTTCAATTCAATCTAGAAAACTTTTTATAAGAAACATGTAAATAAACTTTTCTATAAGATTCTAGTTTTCTTGGGTTTTATGTTTCATGTTTCTGCACATTAGACAATTCTGACACACGAAGGGGAAAGAAAGGACGCTTTTATTCTATGTGTCCATGGCAGGGGGGTCAGAACAAGATCTTTGAGGTCCTTTCCAACCCAAACCATTCTATGAGTCCATTCTATCATTGTCCATTCATAAAAATGTTACTAAAACTTCAGATTTAAGAGAGAGAGATGTGATTTTAAAGGGTCACTGTATTTACTGAAGAGGCATGGCAGTAAAATGGGCTGTCAGGACACGGTCACTGCTGAGTTAGCATAAGACCTCTGCAAATGCTGGCAGGGAGGACACAGTGCAAGTGGGAGCTTTGGATGCTTCACACAGGAGTGGGTTTGCTCCCTTCATCGTGGTGCTAGGCAGGACCCTGAGGCCTGAGGTTTGGGCATGAAGTACTTTGTCTGGCTCACCAAAGTCAACACTCTGTACCTTCTGTTTTTTCTTTGAATCGATGTGGGAAGCTGGGGCAGCAGAAAATCAGACCCAGCAGATCCAAGGGAATTTTCTTCCATGGTACTCAGAATAAATGGTATGAAAGCAAAACTACTCTCTCACCTGATGCTGCTTTCTGGATCTCCAGGGTTACAGATGTGGGAAGACACTGCATAAGCAAGCATATCTCCTCGTACGTCATCTTACTGACTGGGATACTGTTGATGGTGGTAATCTCATCTCCTACAGCCATCTTGCCCATTGATCCCTGATGCAATGACAGATCCAAAGAAATTATAAATACACCTGAGAATCCCTGCCACAGGGGCAAAGATCTCAGGGGAGCAATTAATAGCTTGTAAGCAACATTCCCTATTTCACATCACCACAGATCACAGGTACTACTGCTGTCAGTTTGCCAACATGTAAATAAAGAACAGACTGTGATTTTGCTAGGAGAGGAAATAATGATCAACCTAAAACAGGAAGGTCAAGAGTGCTGCTGGATACTTCCAGATATCAGAATCAGAACGGAGGATAAAGCCCTCTTCATTTAAATGAATTGGGATGAATCAGCCCTAGCTTCTTCAGGACTGGAACGCTGTCTATCGTTTTTGTGTTTCATGGGTAAATCATATTCCTGGTGACAACCTCCCATTGGAACAATGGTACTCTCCTAAACAACTGAATTGGACAGAGACTGAGGTCTTAAGGTAAAAGCCTGAAAACCACTGAACTCGAGAAAAAGGCAGGAACAGAAGCCCAATCCCCAGTTCCCACAGCCCAGCTGAAACTGCTATGACATATCCCCTCTTGCCCAATTAGCTGCTGACTAGACTAAAAACCCTACATCTAGCTTTGCACCACAGAGCATTCTCTGTCCTTTTCCTGCACCTTTGCATCATCAGCAATTCCACATCCAGCATGAAGCAAGCATCCACAGCGGTATGTGCATGTATGAGATGCAGAGGAGTGATGTGTTACTGGTACTTCCATGGCACTTTGCAAACCTGGTCAGCACCTATGGCCTCGCATATCACATAAAAAATGTTTTTACCACCAGGATTTGCTTATTTTGTCTTTGCCTATGGTAGAAAGAAAGCAAACAAAATAACAGCATTCCCTCAAAACTGTGAGTGTGAGGGGGGATGAGTCCTTCTCAGCAGACTTGCCTCTTGACTGCTTAGTTTTGAATCAGCCAAGGGTGCATCTCTGAATCAGAAACATCTCCTTTAACAGCAGCATCAGAACAGTACAGGATGAGACATTTTGCTGGGCAGAGACAAACACCTCCGTCGCCCTTATTCTCAACAGATCACCTGCTTAATAATAACAATCCTGCAAAGCAAAAGCAAATCACAAGAAGGAAGACCAAATTGAAGAATTACCATTTCTGCTGGTCCACCTGGCCGCAGTCCTGTGACAACAACCTTTAAGGGCATGGCCTGGATTTCCAAATCCAGCCCAAATGACTCATGCTCATTGCGAACCAGAGTGACTATCTCACCCTGGCCCTGCCCGGCCCCGTTGGGTGCTTCACACTTCTTGCTGTGAGGGAGCGTCCTCGCAACAGGCTTGTTGTAAGAGCTGTGCTCCTCCATCCTCTGTCTCTGCAGGCTTCGGCACTCGGTGCTCATCATGCTTTTCACTCTTGTAACTGCTCTGTGCTCGAGTTTCGGCGACCTCTTAGACTCGAGCTGTGCTTCCCGTAGCTCCTTCAGACTCAGGCTGCCGAGACGAACTTCAGGCACACTTGAGTAATCGAATGCTATGATGGGGAAGAAAGGAGAGTCAATTTGCTCCAGCGTGCTGTCTGCAGACTCCACGGAGTTACTGAAGACTGGGGAAGATGTCTCCGTGCCACTATATCTAGGTGACTCACTGTCCTGGCTCTCATCATCGATTTCTACGGACGAGGTTGTAATGACAATACCAGCATCCTCCTGGCTCTTGGCCTTCTGTCCTCTGTGCAAGTGGGAACTTTCGTCGTCATCACTAACGTCACCATCATAGAAAACAACCCTCCGCTGCCGATGAAAGGGGCTGCGGGAGGACTTGGGGCTGTCGCTGAGGATGCCGGGTCGGACAGACTCCACGGGCTTGTTGTGAAGACCAGACAATCTCCCACTAGTTGGAGAAGCCAGACCATTTGCTTTCACCACTCCTGCTTCTCTAGTCACTGGGGGGGAGGAAGAGAAAGTTATACTTTAATTGCATTTACACATAATTTTTAATACCATGTACCTGACTGCAGCAGACCACACATGGCTGTGTTTGCAGGGGGAGGTTGACCCCTCCTCACAAAGGAAAAAACCAAGTTGTTCATCTCCTCCCTTTATCTACAGTAAACATAAAGAGGAATGGCAGATAGCTCTACAATTTATGGATAATCAGTTTGTGGCACATCTGGTTCTATTTTCAGTTTACTTTTGAATTATGACCATGACCCAAAGAAGAAAGGGATGTAAATTCACATGTGTATTTTACTTTAAACAGCAGAATTTCTTTCACATTTTGCTTAAATCTATGCTCAAGACTGCCTGCATCAACTTAGAGAGAATAAAAAATGCTTTCCTCAACAAAGACATAAGCTCATGGCAATCGGTTTCAAATTAAAGACCAATAAACCCAAGAACCTTTTCTATGTCCTTCTCAGGAAGAACTGCATCTTAGTTTGTGGAAAGTTTGTTTGTTTTGCCAGTATTTTAAAATGTAAAAATGCTGTTAGGGATTAAATAATGAAGTTCCAGAGAAAAATAAGCTGTGGCAAAAAAAAATTACTTGAGAAGCATAGGAAAGGGAGTACAAATGCAATATCCTTTCAGTGTGAAATCAGGTGTATGTCAGTAAGGAAATGTAAGATTCATCCCGTCAATTACTGTGGGGAAAAAGACATACACAAAATATCTGATGTCAAATTGAACATCTGATTGTCTTTACTCTGCTACATGTGACATTTTTAAATCACATGTTTGAGATAGCTATGAACACTTTCATTTAAATGTAATCAACCAGATGATCATCAGTCATTTGAAAGTAAATATGCAGTGCTATCCATCTAGTTTTGATCAAACCAAATAAAGTAATTTTCACATAATCAAAGCAATAATTTGGACAAAATACCATGGAAACAGGCATTTCTGTCCATTGTTGTAAAGCCCTTCCATTCTCCAGAGTTTTGTATGACCAGCACTGGCTTGCACTATGCTGCCAGCCATTTTTTACCACTACAGGAATCACCCTCCTGTAAGGCAAACCAGCGCTCAGCGACTCTCCCCACATTAGCCAAATGACCAGACAGGTTCCTGTCTCTTACTCAGGTTGCCAGGAAGAAGAGAGCCATCATCCACCAAACTGTTTCTGTTCTTCTGGCGGAGGTGCTCTTCATCACAGGAGCCTGCTACAGCATCAGAAAATGGGAGCTGGCTCGTACCATCATGGGAGAAGTACTGGGAAAGCTCTGCCTCGGAGCTGACAGATCCCTGCTGAAAAGAAGTGAGCCTGGTGACCGACCATCCTCATGGCTTAAAGCCCCCACCTGCATGCAAGCACCACAAACACTGCTCATGTTGCTGTGTCAGTGAAGGAAGTCTACAGCCAACTTTTAAAACAGAGGAGTTGTTGGTATATTAAAAGTTGAACTGTCCAAGTTGGACGTCTGGAATGCTGCACATCAATAGATTTTTAGCCAGTATAATAAAAAAGGATTCCAAATCTCACTACTTTGCAGATGCGGTTCAGTGCAGAAACAAGGGATGAAACCCACTTGTGCAATTCCCTTTATACACCTTCTGCACTGAGAGAGAAGGATTTGTGCACAGCTTCTTTGACTTTCCCAGGAAAATCAGCTTTTCCACTGCAATGGCTGTATAGAGAGACCAAGAGCTCAGCTTTCTGCCCACCAGCTCAGCTCCCTCCAGCTAACTCTGCCTGTATCCCACAGAGCAGGGGTGCCTTCGAGATGGCAGGAGACAGGAGCCCACCACATCTCTCTGCCACGCTCTGCACGTCGCTCCCAAAGGCTACAGCCACACAAAGGAACAGCAGCTTGCTGCTGTCACGATTTAAATGTGTCGTATAAGAAACCAACATTTCTTATGGAGCCCATGTGAGAGGGAGCGAATGGAGAGGTTTGGGTTTGAACTCCTTGATGAAGCAAGCGCTTCAGTAAAAGCTGAATTTGACGCAGACCCTGTTTTTACTGCATCTAATGCTTTTACCCGGCTTGCTGGCTCCAGGAAGCGTTTCATAGTCCAGCTGAGGGGAGATGAGGTCTCTCCTTGTTTGGCCTTCACACCAGGGGATGGACTTTTTTGTACAGCTCCTGCTAAATACATCTTGGTTAGATGCCAAAAATTAAAGTTGTGGTCCATATATCTAAACAAGATCCTCATTCACCTTCTGAGCCAGGGGCTGCATTTAATCCCACTTATTTATTATCTGAATTGCTTTCCTAAAGTGAGATTTATTTAACATTTCACAAGCTCTCCCTCAGATCGGGTGAAGCATTATCACAGAGACACATTACGCCAGCCAGGCCTAGGACAGAGATGAGCAGGAGATGGTCTTCCTCACCCTCTGAAGCATGCTGCTGACTAGAGGCCATCTCAAAAAACAAATTAGCAGCCACTGGCAAAGTTTGCTTCAGAAAATGTCTTAGCTGACACAGATGTAAAGAAGATACTTGCAAACCTAACACGTCTATCTAAAAATCACCTTACTGGTCACCCTGCTATCGCTACGAGTTTGCTTTTCTCTGTAAGATTTTAGGAAGTGCTAAGTCTGAAGTTCAAAAACATCAGCCAAATGCCAGAGCACACATTTTGATGTGACCCCAAGGATTAAAATGGAGTTAAAATATATAGTCCAGTATGAAATATCTGGACTTTTTTTAATGGATCCAACAATACTTTCTCCTTTTGTCTTTTTTATTTTCCATCTACATGGATCAGCGTACACAGATGCGGGTTGATTCCTCCTGTCCTACAAAAAATAGGACAATGTGTTTCCTATTTTTTCTTGAAGAGAAGAGAGAACAAACACCTCTTGGCATCCCTGTTTACAGGGTACGGCAGCCGAGGAAAAATAAGTAAGTAAAGAGCTATTGAGTGGATCCACCTGAACCAGATGTTTTTGCTAAAATTTCTGCAGTAGACAGTGATTACACACCCTAAACTGTTCTGTTGTTTTGAGGGCATGTCCTTATACATTCCTGCATCTGGAAAAGGACAAATATTAGAAAACATGCTGCTACCTGTGACGTGAGAGGAGCTGGCATCCTTGCTCTCTCGGTGTGTGGTACGTGCGATTGCTTCATCCATCTCCTGCTCAGAAACCTGAAGTCAAGTGGAAGATAGAGATCAGACAGCGTAGATGAAATGGAGAAGAAAGTCTGACCATTTACCACCACAGATACATGATTCATTTCACATACGCTACTATCTAATAAAGATGCAGTAAAGAAGACTTAGTTGAGAGCTCCTGAGTCCTGGTCCCCTGATTCAGACTCTCTCCACGCCACTCTCCTGCAGGAACCAAGAGGCAGAAGGCTGCTGACTTCATGAAGACCACGTCCAAGTGCCACATTAAGCAAACAAATAAACCAGCACCCGATTTAAAGAAATCAAATGAAGCCATTGCAGCACAACTTTAACTCAATTAAGTGCTGTAGATTGATTTATCAAGAAAATATTACATTAAAATAGACAAAGGCTGCTTTGTACAAGCGTACATCAGCAACAGAAGATATCCTACTACACTTAATCTACCGGAAGAATACCAGACTTCCCAAGATATTAGCTGTCTTTTTAATTTTCATTTCTCCTTGTTTTTAAAAAGAAAACCGAAATCAGTAATTGTTAATTAATGCTCCTCTGGTTTAAGAATAAATACTAGTTTACCATATTTGCTAATTTTGTCCTGAATTACTGCCACGCACTTAATTCTTATTACTGGAAAACTCCATATAATTTTGTAACAGGAACAACTAGTCTGCAGGAATATATATTTAAAACCAGAAAGCAAGTTGATTCTGTCAAAAATAATTTCTATGCACATTGCTTTACATGAATTAAAATTCAGCATAAATAGAGACTAGAAACTTGAATCTTTCTGAACCATGAAGATTTGAAAGATTCCTAAGCAAACTCAGCAGTTTAAACACAGTTTCAATGCCACATTCACTCAGAATAACAAGAAGAAAGAAAATTTTGTGGTATTTCTCTTGGAAGTACATGAAAACACCGAAGTGAACATATTCAGCAACAAAACGTACTGTGGACCTTTTATGTCAAAAAATGAGACATTAAGTATAACAATGTCCAAAACAACACGAGCTTTTGTAGAAATACATCTCTGTTTTCAGTCTGTGGCATGACCTTACAGCAAACCAAAAGCTTCTGAGCTCCTGGGGCACAGGGAGTTCCTACAGGACACAGACCAAGCCCTGAGGGTATGCTCCAGGACCTTTACACAAACCTTTGGGTACAAGATGTTCCAAGGGTATAACTAGGTGCTGGGCAGACTGCAGTATTTGTTTAAAGCTAACCAAAAATCCACACTTCTGCAAGCTCTGCCAATTTTGATTTTTAGCATCTTCTCTGCCTCAGGCAGAGCAAACTGGAGATGGACAAGCTAATTCCTAACTACAGTCTGCAGGCTAGGGTATTATTAAGAGCAAATAAAATAAAATAAAATACCCTACACACATCAGCCCTCCCTCAGTGCTGTCAGAAAAAGGTGACAGTGACATAACGATGAATATGGGTCCCCATATGAACACTCTTGTAGAGATGCAGCTATGTATGAGGGATTGTGGATTCAATATTGCCTGGGAGGAAAAAATGCTTTAGGGTTGCTCCAACTCAACTTCTAGCTTTCCTTAGCATTTCTTGGCAAAGGATTTGTTGTCATTTTAAATATCACTTACGGAAAACTGTAATAGGAGCCACTTAATAGTTTCCCTCTGTTACCAAGTAATAGCAAGCAATTAGCTTAACTCAGTTCATCTTCTCAGCAGATACCTGGTTAGGTCACTCATTGGCTTTCAAGCCACCACTGCAGCAAGATGAAGGACAGAGGAGAGAGGGCAGGCTCCACTGCATGGAGTTTTTATTTCGTGGTACTTACAGACTCTCTGTAAAGTCTATATGCCTCAATAATACAATCAAATTGAACCATCATGCTGGTTCAGCACAGCATACAGACTCCCTAGAAATACTGTTATCTTAGGCTATAAGCCCAATTCTTCCCCCTTCCCTGCTCACCTTTAACAGAACCACAGCCTTTCTTTTTAGCAGCGCAAGGCCTCACAGCAATGATAATAAACTGTGGGCAGTAGACCCCTATTTGTCTATTGTTTGTATATTTGATTTAGCAGAAAATACCTAATTAATTATAAAATAAGAAACCCGAGTTCTCCTAGATATGGATTTATTAAGGCCTCCATTTGTAGTTACGAGTTCAAAAGTCAGAGCTCTCTGGACCCACTAATACAAATATTTTTACAGCTTCATTCCTGTTTAAACAGGAAGGTTTTGTACACTCATGAAATTCTTTGAAATATTGAAATAAAAGAAGTTGTTATTCCCTGTAGCTTGGTTAAAAGGCTTTTATCTTCTATCTTCAATTTTTAAAAATTGCTTGTAAATACTCCCTTTGTAAACTTAGCTGTATTTCCAAATTGCCCTTGCACAGATTTCACAGTAGCAGTACATTCCAGATTCTCACATTTTAACTCCTGAAGGAAAACTTTGATCTTTAGACAGATTTAACTTCTTTAAAAACAGTATTCCTAATGCTTTATCATAGTTGATCAGCTCAATCTGTTGGTATTTATATTCCTGGCCCTAAATTGTATTATACTCAAAGACAAACTAACTGTAAAATAACTTTTAGGAAGAAGAGGACTTGTGCCATATCTGTACAAGTACTGAGAAATATGGGAACACTTCACTCAAGTAGTTCCAGGAAAATTGCATTTGATCAGTGGGTGACTAAGTGAAAAGCAGCAGGGACAGTCCAGCATTTCTACAACTTACAAAACTGGAAGGCATCATTACAATCCTCATTTCTTGCACAACTCGTGCCGTAAAGAGAAAAATCCAATATTCATTTGCTGCGGTCCTGACAGCAAGCCTCAAATTACAGCACCAGATGAGAACAACCGAGATGCACTAACACATTTTCTCCTCACCTTTGGGTTAGGATGCCGACTAATAATCAGGCTCACTGGACCTGGACCACATTCACTCAGGATGGCGTAGGCTTCACTTAATGCTGCGTGACGCAGACTCACCGAATCTGCCTCCAGGATTTGGTCACCCCGACTGCAGAGAGATAAAGCCGGTTAATCACAGCCTGCTTTTACAAAAACGTTCGTGCTTTCCACTGATGGCCAAGCCTTTTCAAAGATACAAGTGTCTGGGAAAGATCTGACTTGCAAAGAAGCCAGTCTTGCTCTTGCTCCCAGTGATGCGAACGCTCTCAGTCCTGTTGACTTTGGGAGGGAGGTCCTTCTGCACTTGCCGTCAGAGATACAAACCCTATTAAATCAACAGAGAAACCTGGCTGCATTTGGACCTGGGTGAAAGAAAACTTCAATTCCAGTTCTGCATTCAGATACTTGTTGAGCACAGAAGAGGGAAAATCAGATTCAGATGGGCTGTTCCTTCCCATCATATTGAATTACTTAATGCAAACACCGATAAGAAACTAATTATCTCGATATGAGTTTATAAAATGACTCCGGGAAAAAATTGAGCATGATAAGCCTGTGTTTGCTTCAAATTAACATGTAAAACCCATTAAAAAGGAAAAAAACAAAACTCTTCTGAGAGGAAAGATTGTTTAGTTTTGTTTTTCCAATTTCTTAACTCTTGCACATGGTGCTCAGACATCTGGAACTATTCAAAAGAAAAGATCATCAACTAGGGATAGCATTAAAGCTTCCTCCATAATTACTAAAGCATTTGCTTTAAACAGACAGTCTCAAACAATCTACTACTGCTGACTGATGTTGGGCTACTTGTGACAATGAACATGAGTTTGCCCTCTAAGTCCACACACCATAGGCAAAATGACAATTGCACGTGGCAGCCATCAGTAACCTGTATTTTTGGTAAAGGCTCGGGAAAAAAAGAGGGCAACCTATCTGCTATGTAATCATGCCACTGCTCTGCCCATTTTAGTTTTACTCAAACTACACAAATGGAGGCACATAATCGATTGAGAGGGGGAGCTCAGACATGGAGGAGCTGGATTCAAACCTCTCCTGCTATTGCAAAGCCAGTTTTTGATTAACGAAGTTTTCAAAAAAAATCAAAACCATCCTGTAAGTTTTGGCTTATGGAGCTATAAACCACTGATGGGACAACAGAAGCAATAGCTCAAAGCAGCAAGCTAGAAATCTGGGAAGCATGCCTGGATATAATCAATCACTTAAGCCTAATAAATGATACAGCTGTTACATAAAGAGGCAAACAGCACTGCAATCCAGTGGGGTTTACAAGAAAGCAAGTTAGGATTAAGTACTGTCTCCTATAGACCTTTCTGTATGGTAAGAAAGTTCAAGGGTTTTGGCAGCAATGCCACCATAAAATTATCTTCTTCCCTTACACCAAAAAATCAAATTGCTCTATCACAGTCTTCCTGGTCAGCAATGGAACAGAAGGCACTCTCTACCCATCTGAAAGCAATGCATTTTTTGCTTAACCTCGCTGCACCAGTGCTCATGCCACATGTTCAGCGAGGATCACGCAGTCCCAGCAGGTCTTCAGCACAGCCTCCCCTCCCAAACGATGTCCCCAGAGCCCACCAGCATTTATGCAGGAATGCAGAAAGGTGGAAGATTTCCTCCAATGGTTTTTAAAAACCAGACTTCCAGGAGAGGACCAGCAATAACTTTCCGTCACTTAATCTGACATAAAGCACAAGGGAACCCTAGGAATGATTGCTGCTCTCTCTTATGGTTCCTTAAAGACATCCAAACTCCATGACAGAGTAAATGAGACAGGCAGGTCAGCCTGCAGCGATCCTCCCAGGCAGGCAGCAAGGGCAGAAAAGCGCTGCTGCAGCCATGGGCACAGTCAGCAGCAAGAACATCTCCCTCAGCTCTTTCTAAGAGTTTCAGGTGACTGAGCTTTTAGAGGAGCTCTGCCAATTCCCTCCCAATCTGGGGTCTCTGGCTGCAGCTCTGATAAAAAGACATGAAGCTGCACTTCTTTCTGCTCCCCTTTCTCAAAGGGTGCTATTAAGCTCAGCTTTCTGTATGGAGAATAAAAAAAATTTTGAACAAAGACACCAAACCGTAATAATTATGCTGCTTCCAGCACAAAGAATAATGATCCCTGGGTTTTCAATACCACTTTGGAATGTCTATTTAAATGTTTTCTTTCTGGTGAACTCTTAAGTATAAATCCCTTCTCTGCTACACCAACCAACTGGTGAAAACAAAGTCTCAATCAATTTTATTGTAAAACCACTTCATCTTATTTCTGCTTTAACTAACCTTAATCTGCCATCCATTTTAGCCACTGATCCTGGGGCCAGGCTGTGAATGTAGATCCCTGGAGAACTGTTTTCAAGTGTGAGACAACAGGCACCAATGCCAAGCCCAACCCCTGGCTCTGTGAAAAACAAGTACAAAGAAAAGTAGCAGATTGTAATCACACAGGACACACAAGTGTTTGTGTTCCCACATCCCATCTGAGACTGAGACTCATGTATTGTTTCAGGGCTGGCCTTAGGTGCAGTCAGTCAGGAAGCCAAGACCAACAGTGGAAATCAGGATTGAAAAGATCTGATGCTGACTGTTTTCTCCTTGAGATCCATCATTGAGAGGACTAGCACCACTCCCAGCAAACTTTCTGTGTGCCGTGGGAACTGCCTGGAAGTATCACACAAGGTTTAATTTGGTCCAAGGCACTAAGAAGCAGGGGCAGCAATCCAATAAAGGTGTCACGTAAAATTACTGCAGAAAATGTGAGCGCAGAAGATGCTAACTGTACTGCTCTCTGTTGTAAAATACCCTCATGGCATTCCTCAGCAAAGAGGCATGAAGAAAGGTGAGGCGTTAACTCTGGTTCAGTGATTGCCTCTGTCCATTTTCACCTCTGCTTTCCTTCAGGCAGCAGTGCTCCTGAAGTAGGAATTACTGGACATCTCTCCTCCTCTCTCCAAATTTTTAACTGGACCTTTAAAATCAGCATACTTTCAGTCTTTATAATAGGCATAATTGCCCCACCACATATAGTGTAAGTTCTTCTTGTGCAATTACTGATAATGAGAGCAATCCTCAGGCAGGAGTTCAAACAGCTCACCTGGGTGGTTCTCATGCACGGCTCTGCCTTCCAGGAAGGCTGTGACTTTTCAAGAAGGGCACAGCCATCTGGGCTGTTGAGAAAGGCTGGTTCACATTTTCTCTGGTACCTCACAACCTCCCCCCATCAGCAGCATGGACTGCTCCCCGCAAGAGTCTCCTGACTCTAGAGCAGCAAAATACACACGGAGAAACCTCTTCCCAAACACCTAAGAAGCAGGGATTCGTTCTCCAAGTTTGTTTCAGTGGACCCTCACCTTTATTGAGTGTCACATCCATGACAATCCTGTCCTTTGGGCCGGGTCCTTTGCGGCTGGAGGAGGAACTGTCCGCCTCATCCGTGCCGGGGGCGGTCATGCCACCACTGGCGCTGGAGCTGGGGGAGCTGGAGCAGCTCAGCAAGGTGGGAGTCACACAGGGTGTGAGGCTCGGGCTGCGCAGCCGCGTACGCACCGTCAGGGTCACCACACCTTTCTTCAGTTGCTGGAGAGATACCAGGGAACCCCAGCAAGGTTAACATTTTATATTTGCCAGTGAACTGCGCCCCCCCCAGTAATTTGTGGCAGCAAAACAATATAAAGCCCAGGGTGCTAAATGGCACTGAACAAAGCAAAGCATGACTCTCTCCTGCAGTACAGCTGTGTTACCTTAAACCTCTGAATCGCCTCCTGATGGGTCAGCCCTTGTAGAGACTCTCCATTAACTTCTAGGATTTCATCCCCTGGCAATCAGATGTTAAACATGAAGTCAGCAACATACACACTATATGCAAAAAAACCCTTCCTGTACATAAGGCAACCTGCTACTATGAGGAGTCCAATTAACTGCCCAGCAACAGGTCTTTTACTGTTCTCAGTTTATTTTCCTTTATCCCAGTGCCTTTACAAGTTAATAGTGATGAATTAACAGAGTAAAGACTGTTCTTCAGCAGAGGTCTTAAGTTGGCGGTCTCATGTAAAAACTGAAAACACCACGGATTTTAGCTGAAGTCTGAAAATAGATACTCATAACATGAAGTCCAAAGGGACTACAAAACTCCCTTTCTTTTGTGAGCATCAACAGGAGAAATGAGAGTCTAAGTGAAACACTACACCATGTCTCTTCAAAGCCTGCTCAGAGAAAGCTAACCTTGCGTCCACATGCAGAAGGCAAATGTGTCCTCGTGCTAAATGCCCATGGACAGAGAAGTGAGTAGTCCATGCACTGTGACAGCAGATGCCCTTCTCCCCCTAAGAAGCATGTCTTGTCACATTTCTACCTGCTTCCAGGCTCTGGGTCTTACTATGTACACCCAGCTGTGGTGATCCATGTTTGTTTCACTAAAAGGAGGGTGAGCGTGATTCAGGTCCCCTTTCTGCAATTTTACTTGCATCTGTGCAGCATTAGATGGGGTGATGTCATTAGCCAAGCCTACCCCTCCTCTCCTTTCCTAGCCCCAGTAAAATGAAAAATAAAATAAAATTTTAAAAAGAGTATGCAAGCTCTGAACAGCCTGCAAAGGCTTGCTGGGTTTGTGGGACAGCTGCTACTCATTGGCTTCCCATGGCAAGTGCACAACCTATGCTGCAGGGACACAAGCTTCCCTCTGGCAGCAAGTGTGAGAGTTGGCACCAAAAGCAGCCTCAAATACAAGTGTGAGGAGACGTAAAGAAGGGAATGATGATATGAGGAGAGAAGTAACACAGGAGCAGCTTGAGAGAAGTAACACAGGAGCAGCTTTCTGTGGAAGAGAAGTAACACAACCCCTGCAAAAGAGCTGTAAACCACCGCTCTAAACCCATGGTCACTTAGTACTTTCAGCAGTGCACGTCCCTCTGTACAACCCCTTCTTGGATCAGCATCTTCAAGCCAGATGTTGGTTGGATAGATACATTTCACTGCTATCAATGACCCTCTCAAGTCAAGAATTGCAGTTTATTGCTTGGGCAAATAAAATTGACCGAAGGGGAAAAAAAAAAACCCAGCAAAACATCATGGTGTAGTTTCCTCTTCTTAATATGTAATATAATCAAGTTAACTGCTATGAATGATCTCCCCCAGGATGGGCAAACAGGGTGTGTTATATCCTCCACAGCATCTTGCTGTTGGCCAGGTGCCTAAATAAAGCTGTATTTGATTTCTTCTGCTGCACTGATATAATATCCCACTGTGGTCCTTTACATGCAGTTGGATTCTCTCTACCATACCTTCTTTGAGCCTTCCATCAGCAGCTGCTGCTCCATTTGGGAATATAGTCTTCACAAAAATCCCCATGCGTCCACGAGCAGAATCCTGACCTCCCACAATGCTGAATCCAAGACCCTACAGAAGAAGGAGAAGGTGTACAGCTCTCACCTTACTCTATTATCACCTGTGAGAAAGACTGCTGGTGACAAAGGAGAGACGAAAACCTCATAGCTGCTGCTGCTGAATCGCACTGCCATCTTACCCTCTGCCTGCATTTCCTGATTTACTTTCACTCTAACCTCAACACACTTATCAGCCCAAAAAGTAGCAACAGGCACCATAAACTAAATGGCAAAAATGCTTTTTTGAGATTTATTCAGTTTTTAAACACTGGGTCAATGGTTTTATGTTACCCTAGTCCCATTTTAAAAACTGTAACACATTGCTTTTAAATTGATAGACAGTAGATCCCCACCCCTGAGATCTATATCGAGGATTAACTGTAGTTTTCTCTGCTGTCACAGATCCTGCATTTCCTCAGGAAAAAGAAAAGCTTAAGAACATGACATAAGGTCAGTGCTGTAACGTCAGGAATGTAGCTGGAAGGGGGATGGCGTGGGGGGGCTGCCATGCACATGTACATTTTTAATTATTCTGGAGACATGTACCATGTTGTATTTAAATAAATCTAGACCAATGCATTCCCCAGGGCTTCATCTGTTAGCCCCTGCGCTGCCCCAGCTGGCTGCAGGACCGTCTCACAAACCTCACTGGGGAACGGATGAGCACAGCAGTATGAACTCTGCCCCTTCTGCCGAGTTATTTCCCAGCCAAATCACTTCCTTGATCCACTCCCATCCCCGTATTTCTCCTCATGTCACTGCTATACATGTATTTTACAGAATAAAGTGAAAAGTCACCGACCAGGTGGACAAGGGAGGTGGAAAACTGTTGTGCTTCAGTGATCTGAAGCCAGGGTTATTATTAGCGCCTCAGGCAGTGCTCTCCAGCTGACGGATGCTGCCAGGGCAGGCACTGACACTGTGTTTACAACCCAACACACCACCAACCAGCTCTTTTGTTTTACTCTGTGAATATAAAGTAGACTACCACTGTTATGAGCTTCTAGTAATTTGATAAGACATTACTGATTTCCAGAAAGATTTCCAGCATCCTAGCTCCCCTGTGCAACACCAAATAACTCAACTGTTTACTGTGCGATTATCAGTTGCAAAGCAACCTACAGAAAGCAGCAGGCACTTGGCAGTCCCCTGCACGGACACAGCAGCTCTCCCTGTGGCTCCATGGCGTGTGTTGGGAAAAATACAGCTGCAAAGCACAGCAGTTCCCACGTTAGCCCACGTTCCCAGGGAAGAGCTGCCACTCCACAGCAGAAAAACACCCCTTGCAGATCCACCAACAGATGAAAAGCCAAGGGCAAAGGCTTGGCTCCCAGCCACCAACACAGCAACTCTGTGGAAACACTTTTCAAGCCCCAGGTCCACAGAGAGATAGTGAAGCAAATGCTACCACGCAAGCTGTATGCAGTGCAACCCCTGACTGAGGTGACTGCTCGAAACCTGGGTGGATGGGACCCGAAACGGCAGCTGTTTCAGGTGGTTCATGGTCTCTAGAGCCTGCATGCTCCAAACTGCTTCCTACTGCCTTGGAGCTAGCTGCAGAGAGGCAGGAAAGGGTGGCTTACCCCACGGGGAGAAATAATCTAATTCTCACGAGAAAAATAGGGTTAAAAAAAATAACAGTTAAAAGTGAAGAAATATTTGATTGGTAATGTCATGAAAAACCTGCAGCTCTGGAAACAAGGAGAGTTATAGTGAGTCCATCTACTTAGAGAAGTCACTATTTCTAACCCTTTGCTAAACCTAAGCAGAACAAGGAATTTGTTTTGTATTTGCGTTCGAAAGTCAAAACAAGCCCTTTTAGTCCAAAACATATTCTTCTGATGATTTAAAGAGTATTTCAGAAAAATACATGCATATTTTTAGCATATTTAAATGACAGTTCCAATATTGCTGTGGATTGGATTAGGGAAAACATTATACACCTAGGTTAATGCTTGTCTATTTTCCTTCAACATTCAGCCAGCTGGTATCTAGCAAACGTGCAAACACATTATTGAGGGAGAAAAGAGGACTCTTTGACCCAGAGAATTCAGTGCTCTCAGATAAGCAATCAACCAAGAACCTGTCTTTGGGTTTAACGCTTAATTTGCAGTGATTTTTTTTTTTAATGTATCCAGATTACAGAGACATAAAATACACTTGTCCATAAATATGCATGCAAACAGGTACTCTTCTGTAGCTGCACCAACTATGCATAAACATACATATTTACAGATCCATTATTAATGTTTGATATCTCAGTAATGACCAGATGCACCAAATCTGAATGAAAGCCATCCCGTATCAAGTGCATGACTCCCACATCACTTCCCCCATGTTTTGCCAGTGTAACTTTGACATTTACATTTGAAAATGGGATTTGTTGATCGTTGTTGTTCTTATTGCTATTGGTTACATTGAGAGCTACTGGAAGCCCTGAGTGTGGGAGACACCTCTTAATCACCAGCTTTTGCTGCATGCAGAAACCCTCACCTTGCCTTGCCCTTTCATCAGGACAATGTTGGAAATGATGGACGGCTGGGTCAGTCTCCATGGAGATTCCACTTGGGCAGCACTGAAGGAACGGGTCGATTTCTTCACAATATGGTAGTCCTAACAAACATCAGCAAACAAGGGGAGTCACTCTGATTGCTTCGCACAGGCACTGGGATGTCACACCAGGAAAACTGCATGTGTTGGGGAAGGAGGGGTGGGGATCTTACAGACATATTCAGAAAAACGTTCAAGGGATGAAATCCCGTCTCATTACAGTCAAAGTGAATCTTGACACAGTAATTTTCCTGCATTTTGCACAGAAGGATCATTTTGTAATGTACCACTCACAATTTAAATTAAGAAGATTAAGAGTAGCCTTGTGATATACTGAAGTCCTTATCTGCTAAAATTAAAAAAAAAAACCAAACCCAAAACCCTGGAAAAAAAAAAAAGCCCCTTCATCATCAAATCATTAAAATAAAGAGAAGCAGGATTTTTCTGTTGAGGTCCTCAGATGTCTCAGATCATAAAATTAGCCTTAGGACCTTCTGGCCAGAGCAAGAAGTACACAGCTTCACCATCCTCTGAATAAAGAAGTTCTCTGTAGGCAGCCAACACATCCCACTTGGGTGTCCAGGCCTGGTTTCAGACCCCGTGATGTACCTACATGACCGCGTTTCTCTACCCTCTCTTCAGACAGACCGCGAAGGACGGAGGAGCAAGGAGCCAGCCCTGCCTTTCCACCCACCTGCCTGGCTCCCGCCGACTCCAGCTGCTGGGGCAGAGAGTGCTTTCTCCCACCCCGGGAATATTTCACTGCTATTTCGTAATTCGATTCACCGTTTTCCACTGTCAGCTCATCATCTTCTCCCACGGACTCCAAGCGGGATCCGGCACCTGGGGAAAACCACAGGAATACATCTCTCAGACACCTCAGAGCTGCTTTATCCTCTCGCCAGCACGCAACCATTGCCTCTTGCAAACCCCAACTTAAAAAAGTGCCCTAAACCAACACCACATAGTTCCCAAACAGGCAGTTAGAAGCTACTTTTGATCACCCTCAACTAAAAACTTCTCCTGCTGTCACAGGTTTTCTACAATCGTTCAGTGATGCTGAGCTCCTCAGTGCTGTTGCTTGTGGTAGTAAGGAAAAGCAGAAGATAATTGAGCCGGTAGCTCAGGGACAGAAAAGAAATTCAGCTGTTCTCACCCAATGGCACTTGCCAGTGCTCTAAGCTCTCAAGCTTCACTTATGTAAAACTAAAAGACCTGACACTGTAGTGATATTCATTTCTGGAGGTGTCATGTCACTTTGAGGGAAATTTTTCTGGAATGGAAAAAGGAAAAATGTGCCAAATACGTGCTATTTTTTTTCCTTCTGGCAGCGATCCTAGTTGTCTTAAAGAAGAGTGCAGAGTTCACGTTAGAAACAGAATTATTTCTCTTGAAGGACATCCTGTAATTAGCCACAGAGTACCCTGCTCCTCACACCAGGGCTCCTCCAGTTCTCATTTTCTCCAAGGTCCCCACAGGACCCACAGTCACAGCAGTTCTCACACATTTATCCCCACCATGCAGGGAAGTGACATTAACCCCTATTTTGCAGATGAAAACCCAAGGCACAGACGGGCCAAATCTGCACGAGCTGGATTTCACGACGCTTTAAGATTACTTTAAACCAAAGTTAAGTTGGAGCTGCCACAGAAAGGGGCAGCTCTGCTTTCCTTTCATCCCCACTACCCTGTGCTTACCCTGGGGACGGCTATCACAAGCCATGGGCTGAGGCAGACCTGCTGAAAATTTGCCCAGGAAAGCTCCAAATCCATTTTCTGTCACATCCACCTCAAACAGAGGCTGTACAAGCATCGCTGCTGATGCCAGGGAGGGATGGAGCTCAGGGCTGGGGCAGCTGCTTGCTCTCAGTCGGCATTAAGGCAATTCTGCCACCACATCCGCGGGCACCACATCCATGGGCATCCATGGGCAGAGTACCTACTGCCCAGAGTGCGACTGAAACCCTCTCCTTGCTTTGGGCTGTGCAACTACCTCTGGTTTTAAAGCTTCCATTCACTGAGTGTATGCAGGGCACCTCTGCAGCACACAGCCAGGACAGCTATTTTGGCAGGACCTATCATCCTGGCATTTCTTTCACTCCCAAATCCTCCTGGAGCCTATAAACCAACCCTTTCCCATCATTTTTCCCTCTTGTCTTCTAGGAGAAGTTTTCTGTGTTTTCTGCCCATCTCTGAATGTAGCTTCCCATCCCACACTGCAGCCCAGGCTTGGGACCATGATGGGGAATGCTCCAGGCTCACCCACAGCCCAGGGGCATCAGCACACACAGGAACCGGGGCTGGATCCCCAATGAACCACCCACACACTGCCACAGGGGCTGCAGGCAGGGCTGCTCCCTGGAGCATGCTAAAAACATGAGAGTAAATGGAAATCAAGGTGAACTCAGGAGGGAGAGAGACTTGAAGGGTATTAGGGATGAGAACGTGATTGAACTCTGCACAGAGGTTACTGTTAGGACTTGAGGACAAAGCAATAGGAAATGTCAGGAGTGCTCAATCTAAGGGCTGTGTCGATAAGCATCTTGAAATATGTCCTGCCAGTATTTTGGCACATGGTGTATATTAGAAAAAGAGAAGAGAGAGGGGGAATGGGAGAGGGAGAGGGAACAACAACAACATAAATACTAACCAAAAAATGATTCCAAAATTTGCTTCATCTTTCTGTCCATACGCTGAAATGCAAACATCTTCCAGCTGGGATTTTCTTTCCAAATTAAACTAATATGATCTCCAAAGGAAAGAAAACCTATCTTACTTTTAGAAAGCTAAAATAAATACACACCATAAAAATCCTACTTTAGCTATCTTCTATCAATGCAGTTTTACCTTGGGATCGACTTCTGTATTTCAGTATGCCACTTCCCAGAGTTGGACTCTGGTTGTTTCCTTTGGGCACTTCTTCACACACTGAATCTTGACACTTCTCAGTTTCCATCACCTGAAAAAAGAAAACAAACCAACAAACCCATCCTGATTTACTCACAAACCAGAGAAATTGACGGAATTCCTCACAAATTTGCTAAGGAACAGAAAATGCTGTTGCACATCATCTTTTTTTTTTCCAAAACATGTCATTGTATTAAGCCAGCACATGGTTTTGAAAGTAATGTTCAGCAATGCCTTTGGACATTATTGTGAATCTTACTGATGGGTACACCTCCAGCTCAGCATGGCCAGGAAACCTCTGCAGGGTACCACATTCATGTCCCCAGAGCACCTCCAGCATCCACTGCATCTTGTTTAGGGGCTTCCACAGGCATTATAACAATTTTTTTAATGTACCTTTTGTTGCATTTTGTTCATCTCAGCAGGCTTCCAGAGACATCACATCTTTATAGAAGAAACACTTTTAACACAAAAGTGTTATTTCATTATTAGTGCCCAGAGCTGAATGCCAATGCATAAAGGATAAAAAGCTAATTTAACAGGAAGTTATGAAGATTACACAGCTGAGCACTTAAAAGCCTGGAAACGCTCAACTTAAATTTACATGTGGACCTTGAGTAAATGCAGCGAGACAGGAGGACACTGTCCACCCACTGTCCCCCGCTGATGCGTTGGGGAAAGCCCTGGTGACCTCCTTCTCCACTTGCTGCCTCCCTTACTGAGCTACAGCAGTCACAACTTCCTAGACATGCTGCTACACAGTGATCCTCAACGGGCTCATACACTCATTCTTTTACATTTTCAAGCCATCCCCCACCAGGCATCCTCTAAACGATTATCCAGACAGCTCATGGAAAGGATGACAAAATTTGCAGTACGACGACTTAATGGCTGCATTATATTTTTAAGGTAATATATAAACTGCACGAGCTTGGCTAAAAAGGAACCTCACCCAAATGTCCTCTCTTACTGTTTCAATAATGTCTACTTCCACAATCCAAGATTAAAAATGGCAGAATCTTCCCCAGCACATGCCTCTCATCCCCCAGTCCCGCTTATCCCCAAATCAAGAAGGCAAAAGTTTATCTTTTGCACATAGTCTGGACTTTGTGTTTTCACTTCAAAGGGTGAAAAGGAAAATATAGAACTGGCAGATAACAGGAAGCTGGAATAGAAACTGCTTTCTATTCCTCCCCCTTCAACATGAACTGCTACACACAGCGTACACAGAGTCTGCACGCCCTAGCTAGTTCTTTTCATGGCATTGCAGCAACTACTTCAGAATCCACTTCTAGTATCAAACACTTTGCAGCTTTCAGCTCCGTGTAATCAGATTCATCTGAAGAAGAAAATAACTGCATCAGTCTGAAAAAAACAGAAATCATGATTTGGCAATCCTAATGAGGGACTCATTCCAGGAAGGATGTAAGAAATCAGATCCAAAATCCCACCCGAGAGACACAAACCTTCAGTGATTAGGCCATGCCCAAAGCATCACAATTCTCCCTACAGAGCTTCTTCTACCCAGAAGACAGAAGTGTCTGGAAGTGAGACGGGACTTCACAGATCACACAAAGTTACACTGGAATTTATCATACAAGGAAAAATACTCTTTATGAAGTGAGAATGCCTCCCTTGTAGAAAGGCAGAAATAATTTGCAGAGACAGAGAAAAGTCACGTAGCTGTTAGCTTTAAAGGTGTGCAAAACAATCAGCACTCAGGAGCTGTGTTAACTCTGTGTTAGAGAACTATCTGAAGCGTAGGCATGAAGAAAAACAAGAGGGATGCCTTACTGGAGCAGCCAGGTTTGTCAGCATGCTGTTTGACTATCCTAACAGACAGGGATGGGTCCAACGTGACTTTTCTGGAGCTGAGCACAACCCAGCTCAGGTGTGAAGCTGTAAAGCCATTCAGTTTCTGTAGCATGCATGGACATGGGCAGTTACACCCAATGAGACCACACAACATCCAGTCCGAAGCTGAACCACTTCCTCCAGCTCAAAGCATGAGGGGAAAAATGAGTTAGTTTGCAGCAGGGTTCAGAGAGATGCTGAAATCAACGCTGCCACGGCCAGTTTCCACCCTGAACCGAGGCTCAAAGGTGACCCATCTAGTACATCTTGTGTTTCTACTACATGGGGTTTGGGTTTGGCTCAGAGGGTTTTATTTGCTGGTATTTACTTTGACTATGCAACAGAAGCAAAGTACAGATGTGTTCTGCAATTACATACACTTCCATGCCATGGGGTGGAAGGAAAAATAGGAGACAGTCACCACTTACATTAAAACAGGTGACTCCATCCCTTCACCTCATCACTGTGCAATGCTGGAGGCTGTGACCCTACAGACAGAAACCCCCAAACCCCATGAACGATCGGCAGAAAGGCACGAGTGTGCAAACACCAATGCCAGAGAAAGATTCAAGGCATTCTCACCGGCTTCCTCAAGTCACATTTTATCCCCAATTCGCTTCAGACTACAGTAAGAAGTTAAAAAACATTTCAATTACCCATGTCTGTGTTTATTTCTTATTTTAGCAAAAACACCTTTCTGACACCGATTATAAACAGTAGGGGAAGGCACTCTAGCATTTGTAACGAAGTAGATACACTTTAAATTGTTGAGCTTGTCTAATAAACCACCAAGACTTTTATCCTACTCAGAAAACACTCAGAAATCCGATTCAGAAAGCTTGCGAGAACTCCCCAAAGTCGTGTGCCTGTAATCTTTGGCTCTGTTATAACTTAGACAAGAAGAAAAAAACCCAGCTCCACCTTATCCTTCTGGCCACACGTGAACGTATCGCTTTACTGTCTCGGGGCGGCTGCCTGGATTTAACCATGCCATTTTAATTTTCCTCACTTTCAAGGAAATGGAGCTTATTATTTCAGTTCTGTATGCCTCTTATTAAACTAAACCAATAAATCCTGCCCAACGCCATCCCGGCGTTAAGGACAAGGCGAGCTTTAATAGGCACAGTAGTTTGAAGGGAGATCTAAAAATAGAGCCCATTTTGCCAGTTCATTAAGTAGCTCCGGGATCAAGCGACGGTGACATCTCAATTGATTTCAAAGGAAGCGGCGCTATCACGGACACGCGGTCCTGGCACCGCACCAGAACGAACAACTGCCCCCAGAGTCCTCGCTGGGCAAAGCTCCAGCGTGACCAGGCCCTTAATTAGGCGAGATGAGGAGCAGGATTACGAGAGTCTGCATTGTTTAACCGCAAACAGCTTGGCAATCGTCAACAATCTACAAGAACAAGGCGGCACACAGGAGATGACACAATTTAATAAGCAAACCGCTTTATTGCTGCTGTTGAGGAGCTCCTGAGCTGCTGCCGTTCCCATCAGCAAGCCCATCCGACTCCCCATGGCACAGCCTGCTGGCTGGCGATGCTGAGGAGCACTAGCAGCACGCAGACACGTTTAACCTGACACTTACACAGCGAAACAGGGAGAATTAAGACTGAGCTGCCCGCGGCATGCCAAATCCAGCCCTACCTGCACTGGCAAAGCAAGTCCACCAGCCAGTCCACTGCCCTTCTTAAACACTGCTTCAGAGAGGAACGGCTGCACAAGCTCCGCAGGGTAATTCCTCATCTTCCTCAGTCCCAACACAGCCAGGGCAGCTTTTTCTTAAGTGGCACTACCCCAGACGTATTTAATCATGACAGACCCCGGCGCCGTTGCCCATAGGGCATCTGTGGGTCTCTGAATCTCCACCAGCAGCCAGCACCATGTCCTTCAGAGAAAGGTGCAAAATGCATGATGCAAAGTGGGGTACACCTGGTCCGGGCACAAAGTCTTTCTTCCTGGTACCTCAAGACCAGCCGATGCCATAAAGGCTTTAACCTTTCCAGAAGTTTTGGAGTTTTTCTTTGAAGATCTATTATAATTCTAGCTGTTCCAGTTATCTGTGCAATTATTTATTGCTTTCTGGGGCACAGCATGCTTTAAGCCTTAAATGTATCTGGTAGGTAAAGAGCTCCACAGGACCCTTTACCTTGCACAGAAAGTAAAATACCTTCACTTTTAAATTAGCTCTTTTCCAATTTAATTGAATCCATCTCCCAGATAAATTACAAACTGCAGCACTATAATTTACCAGAATTAACACTGCAAATGATGCAGAGGACATGGATTTCCTAATCTTGGCCAGCACTGAGTTTTCCATGGCTTACTGCTTCTTTTTATGGAATGCACAAAGCTTCCTGGATGCTGGAGACAGCAGGATGAGCCAGAACACACCGTGTCAGGGGCTGCAGCACTGAGGGTCCCTTTCTTAAACACAGCACCTCCCAACTCCCTAAGAGCACCCTCAGCGGAACCACAGGGCTCCCAACAGGTCCACACTAAACCCAGGTTCAATAGCTTTTGGTGCAAGCTGCAAAACTCCTCTCTTTCAAAAGGCATTGCATTGCTGCTCCTCTCTGTCATGGCAGAAATGGAGAGATCCAAATGGAGTCAGGGATGGAGGACACGAGGAGGAATGTCACCTCCGTGCCAGCACTAACTCGATGTCTTAAATGGCATCATTGAAAAGCCTGGTGCCCTGTTTTTCTTCTGTCACTGCGTGAAGCTGCCAGACCAGACAGTGGCCTTGCACGTTGGCCAGGGCAGGCTCCACCAGTATGGCTCCAGGAGGGTTCGTATTTGGGCTATATTTAGCAGTGCTGGTGAAACAAAGCACCAGCTGCCTTCCCCAGAAGCTCCATCTGGGAGTCTGGGAATTACCCCTACCGGTACCACCGGCTGCAGCCTGTGCTTCCTCCTGCCTGGGGTCATGGGATGGGAACCTGAGGGCTCCACTGCCTAACTATAAGGAAAGTTCAGAAAACTCCCAGTTCATGTGCAGCAAGGAGATCAGGAAGTCTGATTAAAGAGTCAAGAGCTGGAGCTGCCCTAATTTATGAATAGGTGGAAATGCCAAATAAACAAAACAAAAGCCTTTAAAGTGGTCTCTAAGAATGCCTGGACCATCACCATAAATGCCTGCAAAAGGCACCCTAGGACTTCACTATCACATAGCCCTTGCTTGAAAGGGCAGTGCTGTCAGCTTCGGGAGATACAACCCTCCATGGTCATTTTTACTGCTCTTTAACAAGTCACACACAAATCTGTCTGTGAAACATAACCCAGCACGTACCACCACAGAGCGAGCAGCAATATCTGCCCATGCACCCTTGGCAAACTGGAAACACACTGCAGTAGAGCTGAGATTCTCTCTTTTTCCAGAATGCTCCAAGTATTTTGTGCAAGACACCCCAGAACCTTCTTCAATGTGTTTGATACCAAAAGCCCCAACACACTGACCAGCCCAGAGGATGCCGGCAGGTTCTCTCCTTAGCAGGATCTCAGCTGTGCTGGCTCCAAAGTCTCACTGGTATGATGTTCTATTTATGGTCAGGATGGCACTTCAGTAAAGCAGATTTTGTTCTCAGGTTTCCAAACAGTTGCTAAAATTAATAACGAAGTCTTGAAGAGACAAAACTGTTAAAATGTTCTTTTAAATAGGAAGAAATGCAGGAAATGGCTAATGCAACTAAGTTCTCCAAGAAACAGGTATCACAGACAAAACACGCCTTGGAAATAGTAAGGTGCTCCCAGCTAAACCCTTTCTGGACCAGACTGCTCTTTTTCTGCTCCAATATATTGCCATTTTCACTAAAAATATCTTCTAAGTGAAAGGAAATCAAGCACAGACACTTTTGAAATGATGCACAAACAGATCACTGCTGTTTTCTTTTTCACGCTTCGTCTTTCCACCCCCCCAACCCCCCAAAAAAAACATCGAAAAGCATGACACGTTTGCATGCAGTTTAATAGTTGCCCACGAGATGTCCCCATGTGCTGCAGCGAGGTCCCAGAAGATCACTCCTGGTCAACAGAGACAAACGTGGGACTATAGTTGTGTGAAAGCCCGTCCAGTTCCTCTTGTTATTTTCTTTAATAAAATGCTCAGCTCATGGCTCAGCACAAATCCAGGCCCTATGCATCATAGCCAGCAATAAATTGCTTCTGCTCTTTTTTAAATTACAACCCTTTTATTCAGAGTGAGGGACAAAGCAAGCAATAAACAACCCTCAAAGTAAACAACTCTCCTGAGGATGAAACAAGACCTTCCTAATACCAAAGTCAACCCACAGCTGCAGACAGCAGTCCCATGATGTAGGCCGCGGACAGCTCCGGGTCTTAGCTCCAAAACATTTTATATCATCCTAAGTACAGGAGAGGATATGGAACACATAAGCATTAAGTGTCTTTCACACCTGAATTAAGGATCTGAAGCCTCACACATTATTTTGGCTGTATTTATTCAAGCACAGTACATTTAGGCTGAATTTTAACCCAGCCCAACCAAGACCGGCCTGTGTATGCGCTCCAGAATTGCGGTCAAACAAACTGCAGATGTGATGATATGACATTCACGCTCTCAAATCCTACAGCCTTTATCATCTTTCTGATAATGTATGTGAACCGCATGGCTGTGACAGCCTCTCTCTTGTTCCAGTGCCACGAGGGGGTTATTTTTAGCTTGTTAAAGGCAGTTCATCTCCTTCAAAACCGGGCAGCTATCCAAACAGCCAAAGGAGAGACAGGCTGTACTGTATCTGATGCTTTATGAGAAAAACCCTCATTCACAAAAACAAAGATGATGCAGAACCTGTACTGCAGATAAACTTATGTTTCTGTTACTCTGCTGACTTAGCTTTCAAACATATCACACGGAAGAGCAAAAATTGTAACTCTGGGCATTGTCTACACCGGTATTTATGGTCAAGTCAAAAAGGTTATCTTCCACCAGCCCAAGCAACCGGAGATACTTCATGGCTTGTAGCCCGCACCACGTCAACAGGGAACCCTTTAGAATACTGGCCCCTGGATGAAAGTTTTCTCCAGGCTTGCCTTTAACACAGAGGCAGTAGGAAATGTCCCAGAAGGGCTAGGAGTCAAGCACTGGAAAGGAAGCGACTCCTGCTGAGGACTGCCCTCCTGACCCGAAGAACACGTTCACATTAACATCTCCTTGACAGGTGGATTTCAGAACGTGTGAAAAACGGTAATTCAGCGACAGTGCCCTGCAGGGACCTTTCACCACTCTTCCTCCTCATCTAATTAATGCCATGCATGTGCAAATCCTTGCCAGTTCTGCACCACAAATATCAGCCCATCACCAAATGGCTCCCCACAGTAAGATGAACTGCAATCGCTTATTTTAACGTGATAAGGCTTCTGGAAGCAACAAAAGGAGAACAAGTGTATTAGTGAACTGGATTTAGTCCACAAACATGCCACTGTTTTCTCTTGCCCAAATTCCTAACTCCATTTACTCTAAAAACTAGAATTTCCTCAGTCCTCTGCAGTCACCGTGGGGCCCAATGTGTCTGGTCAACTGCAGCACGACTGAACGGCACAAACCCACAGATAGACAGGACAAGACTGTATCTCAAGAGGATACAGTGCTGCTGGACTTTTAACAAATGCAGCATTTATACCCCAGCAAGCAACTCCGAGCCATGCTAATGTGCCTGCCCTCGCCTGCCCCTTCTAAGGGTGATGCAGCACAAGGTAGAATCTGCAGGCACTGCCACTCCTCACCACGATAAGGAAAGGAATTATTAAACCCTTCTGCAGGACAAGGGCTGTGACCGAGCCTTACAACAGGCTCTTCATCTTCTTCCACCATCAAGTAAAGCGTTTCACTGCAAAGCTGATTTTTGACACCGAGAGCTCCTTCTTACTTTTTTCCAGCCATGTAGTGCTGCCTGAGGAGTGAGTCATGTTTCAGCAACCTCTTTCGAGACTGCAGTGCCCTAATGGGAACGAATGCTCAGGTCCTCCAAGTAATGAGGGTCCCTCCCCGCACTCTGCACACATTTAATTGTTGAGTTATGCTTCCTGTTCCTTCTCAGTGCTAATGCTTTCTCTGAAAATCTCTCCCAGTGTTTCCAGAAGAACTTTTGACCCCAAGAGTGTTTTTAAACCTACGGCATTGTTATCCTTTTCCTTATTATGCTTGCATGGCTACAGGTAATTACATATGGATTCCCTGGTAAGACAGAAGGGCTTGCAACAGAAAATAATGAAGCAGTCTAAAGGCTCAGATAAAATATAAAAACAGGGAGGGAAGTGAGGTAAACATATTGACAGATCAGGTTTATTTATCCACTTTCAGCTGCATGCCTTGCAAAAAAACACAAGTAGGTTTTGGCAGGGATAAGGAAACCCAACTCATGCAAGAAACCTTCAAGGAGAGACATCTTGTTTCTGTGACTTGTAGGAGGATCATAACCTTGGTGGGCCATGGACACCTCCACATGCAACGCACCCTCAGGTAGCATGAAGGTGCATATCAAGCACTTCAGGTCAATGCAAAATGAGCAAACATGAGCAAAAAGGTTTCATCACCCCACAGAAGACGGTCACACAGCTGGGGATGCTGCTGGAGGTTGTTTTCTGGGGGCCTGCTGGTGTGGTCAGCTTAAGCACAGGAGGGCAAATTGCTTCCCTTTGCAGCTCCCACCCCAACAGGTAGGGATACTGATGACCTCCTTTCCCAAATAATAAATTCCTCTTTTGTACAGTTCTATTCTGCATGGAATAGGCTCGGCTCAGGGTCCTGCCTCCAGCATCACAAGCAGCAGATACCCGAGGGAGAGCAGAGGATTAAGCACAGCACAGAGGAACAGTCCCCAGGCTTTCCTCCCTGGAATCAAACCTGCCAAGTCAGACATCTTTTTCATGAGCCGGTCACTGATGTTGAACACTTAAAGTACTGAGATCATCACATCCTGAACAACATAGCACCAGAAGAAATAAAGGCAAAAAACCTTTAAAGCAACTAAAACATGCCTCTGACTGGGGACCCCAAATTGATCAGACACTTTACAAATTCTTGGCAGACCTGCTTTGTCTTTAGAGTTCATTCCCCAGTGTGCTCCACCAGCTGATTCAATTTCAAGCGACAGAAATACCAGGAAAAGTGAATTAAAATTAAAAATAAATTGTCAAATGCAAATACTATCATTTCACTGTATCTCACTTGGACATAAATAAAGACATTTTAAAACAGCCATGTCAACTGCACAATGCAAAATACGGATTATGAGGAGGAGGGAGTTCAAAATCCCCAAAGCACCTCAGGACAATTTAAGGCAACCCAGCCCTGTGCCCCAGTTATTTTGTATCTGAAGTTAAGGAACATTTTGGCCAAACTAGTTCTAAGTGAAATGCACTTTAAGAACATTAACATAATCCTTTTTCAGTGTGGTGGTACAAGTTTTACTGAAGTTAGTTAGAACTTTAAGGGATGTTTCATGTTAAACAGGGCTTTACATAAACACACTGTAAAAACAGAGCTCAAATTAAATTGTATTATTTTTTATTAACGAAACACAACAAGTGGCCTTTCAAATAAGGGTTACAAGCACTATTTCCCTTAAACTACAGTTTTCAAGTGTCACTAACCTCTCCCCTGTATCCTGGGGAAGCTGATTAGTTCAAATGATATTTCCCTGGCTGGAAACACTGGAGCAGAACCTAAATACTTTTAAAGAACTTGCTCACAGGGAAAATTTTTAACATCCATCCCCTAGAAAAGTTTTTATTTGGGGTGTTTGTTTTGGTTTGGTTTTTTTGTGGGTTTTGTTTTGCTGGTTTTTGGGCTGGTTTGGTAGGGGTTTTTTTAGAGGGTAGGTAATTTTTCACAGAATTGTAGAACAAGACAGGTTGCATGGGATTGTTGTGGGTGCTTGGTCCAGCCCCTATCTCAAAGCAGAGACAAACAGCAGAGACAATTTAGATCAATTAGGTTGCAAAGAGCCAGGTCCTGCTCAGTTCTGAATATCTACAAGGATGAATATTTGAATATATACCTTAGTTCCAAGTGATTATTTTTCCTGCCTGGCAATGCCTCTTTCAACTCAAACATGATGTCATTGAACACCTCACTATGTATATGTGAGCTGCAGGAGGGTGTTCCTCTCAGGAGTGCTTTGCAGAGCTCCTGAAGGTAACGTGCCTGGTTCAGCCTCTAAGCAAACAGCTGCTAAGGCATTAACAGCAGGTCCATCAGATCTATAAATCCTGGTTCCAAACACTCAGCACTGAACTATATTCCTAGCAAAGTTAAATGAAGAGAGACCTTAGACAGCACTAAGAGTGCCTGCAAGTTTTGTGATATCTTGTACCCTGGTCAGAAAAGGGCCAGTGAAGCATCATCTGATGATGTATCACTCTGAAGTGGCTACCTAACCACCCAGCACCCAACATACCTTTAAGTCTCTACAAAGCCCTGCACAGTAAACCAGAAAATTCATTAACCTTTTGTCAGGTGGTGAAAAAGCTAACTCCTGGCCAAAGCTGGGTTGGGAACAGGTTTCAAGTCAAATTAAGACAACAGTTCTGTTACCTGGTTCAGACCTTGAGCACTGCCCACCCTGGAAGTCTAAAACAACTACATTATCGCTGATTAAAAATGAGAGTCACACACAACTTATTACACCCCACCCTCCCAAAAAATTACAATCACTTCAATGAAACAATGAATAGAGAAAAGAAGAAAAAACCCCCTCACTTCCTGCTATTCTTCTAATGTGTTTATTTCTGATTTCTGTGGTCTCCCCTCCATCCCCCAGCCACGCATTACGAGTGCACATTGCTCCTGCCATCAGGGGTGAGACAGGCAAGCAAACCAAGCTAGCCCTCCATCAGGCTGTAGCTACTGACAGCTGTGGCACTGGGATGGACAGCAGGGCAGGCTCCAGCCTCAGGTTCCTGCTGAAGGGCAGGACTGTCTGGCTGGGTCTTCCCAGTGGCGAACACCTCAGCTACCTAAGGGTTTCCCTAGCATTCCTGGAAAGGAAACCCCGGTTCAAAAGCCATCTCTGAAAGCCAGGCAGGGCCTTGCTGGAAGCCAGGAGCTAACCAAGTGACAAATAACTCCCAAGCATGTGCTGAAAGAGTCCCTGGAATGCTGGGGAGCTGCATCCTGGAGCAACACACAATGAAGTTTTGAAAAAACTGATTTTTATGTTTAAGTGTTGCTGAGCCACAGCCTTACAAAAAATTACCAGAATTTTAAACATGATACGTAGAAGAATTTAAAGTATTTTGATAGCTGAAAGAATTCTTAAGTACCCACTCAAGCTAGCACACAAACACTGAACTGTCTTAGCATGCTAAGTATCCCTGATTTATTTGTTTTTCCCTTCCTCACCCCAGAAAGGCACTCGGCACATAGAAGAGAAGACAGTGCAGAAGTAACAAAACTTGTCACACTACAGAGATGTGTCAGAACAGAGACTGTTGTAAGCATGGACTCTGAGAAAGTCAGAGCTAACAGGCAGATATGAAGGGAACACCAGCATCAGCTAGACTGCAGTGTGAGAGTCATCTCAGGAAGCAGTCTTTTGCTCAGGAAAGGTAAAGCGTAAGAATACAAAATCAAAACAAATCAGCAAGCCAGTATCAAGTCTGAGCAGTCCAAAGGTTTAAGAGATTTATTATAATTGCTGCAGAAGAGAGGGGAAAGAAAGACAAGAAAAGATAAAAGCTTAAAGCGAATCCACCTGCTTTCCCTTGCTGGAAAACCAGCCTGCAAACTCCTTAGAGCAGCAAACATCATTTTATTCTTTGTCTGTACAATACAACAGAGGAGCAGGACACCAATGAAGTTTCAGAGAGCTGCTACATTACAATTAAATAACAATAATCCACTTAATCTGTGCTTAATGCAGCCCTGAAGGGAATGCAAGTGAGATTATCAACTGGGAGCATTTATTCAGCAGAACTTCAGTTATGGTTCACAGCCAGAAATCCACATCCCTCCCCCTAAAAGTGTCTGTTGGCTTCAACAGAACAATAAAAACTTGAAGACTTGGACCATAAACTGTTAAGGAAGTTTAGTTACAAAAGGAGGGGAAAGAAAAGAGTGTTACTGCGTAAGCACTGTGAGAGACTTTGCATCAGATCCAACAAAAGCAGTGAAGTGGGTGGAAAACAATCCAGCAGCAGAGAGAAAAAACACAAAACATGATTGCCACATAGCTCGGCGGGCACGAGGGCTCCTGCTCCCAGAGCCGCTGCTTCGCTGCAGGAGTGGAGACGGCAGATGCTGCAGTAGATGACATGCCCATTTCAGCTCCTCACCCCTCTCTCATGCAAAGGAAGGCTGGGTGGGATTGCCCCATCCCAAGGACCTGCTCCATGTTGGGCCGCAGGAGAATGTGATGGACGCAAATGGGCATCAAGGGAGAGAGTAAAAACGTCGCACCGAAGCCACACTTACAGTGACCAGTGTTTCAGGAGACACATTCACTCCCTTCACATCTTCTTCTTCTGGCTCTTCGTTTTCCTTATTGTCAGTGCAAGAGACAGAGTCTTGGACTGAGCAAGTGCTAAGCAAGTCTGGCAAACTGGTAGATGGGTACTTCAGAAAATCCCCTTCCGCAGGTTCCTACCCAAGAGACAATAAAATATGTTACATCACGTGCAGAAACCCAGCAAAGTCATGGCGAAGCCATTCTGTTTCACCTGCCCAGTGAGGGCTCCCTGGTAATGCTCCCCCTGTTACACACTTCCACATGCTCAAACTTTCATGGCTCAGTTACAAAAAGCAGACCTTGTTTTAAAAAAGTATATATAGTAAACATGGGCCAATACATATCTGAAACATTTAGATTGCATAAAGGAGAATTTAAAATAAACGCTTCACCAGCGGGCTCCTCTCCCACTCTGGGTTTATTAAATGTCACTGCGAGCAGACTGAAAAGTTTAAGGCCTCATTACTCATTTCACTGCATCCCAAATCACACTCTGCTCCTGCTCCCTCCCTTCGTGTGTCCCCTTCACACATAAGTCTACCTACGTGCGTAAGAATAATACACTGCCAACCCTACTTAGGAGAACAAAATGAAATCTGACCCACCAACCCTCCACCAACTCGGTCCTGACGCTTCATTCAGGATCCGTTTCCAGTCTCTGGCACGTTTTCCAGGAGGCAAACACGTGCACCAGCCAAAAGCAGCGGCCAGACAGACTCTCTTTTTACTGCTTTCAGAATAAATTCAGCGTTTGGAGTGCTCACCAGGCCAAATCGTGAGGCTGCTTTCCCATACCTACAGATAGCGCCCAGAAGGAGCTGCTGGGGAACACTTCACCTATTTACACCTTCTCTGAGACTGCCCAAAACGCGGCGCATGCTGGATTCCCTGCAGCTTGCCTTCCCAAGTCCTCCTCCCAGGGACACAAAAACCATCCAAGTGCACACAGCTTGGCCCAAGCAGATTCAAAGCCTGATGGGGAAGGTGAAGTTTTATGCCGTAAGCTTATTCGCCATGATTAATTTTACACAGTCATCACACGAACAAGCAAGTAATATTAAGGAGAAGTTTATGCAGGTTACTGCCTCGTGTTTTGGCAGAGTCCAACTGTCTGGACAAAGCACAAGACGTACCTATTTCAGGTCAAAGTGTGTTGTTTCCAGAATAAACAACAGTGGGGCAAATACTGCACTGTGAGCCTACAGAAGGCCTTCAATGAAATGCAAGCTCCTAACTCACATACCAAAGGAAGTACAGGCTTTTCACTTTGAGTATGGTGGGATAGAGACTCTTCTTGAAAAACATGAGAATAAAGCATCCCAGGAAGCCAAAGGACATCCCGAGATTAAACCCACAGAAACCTGCAATCAGGTTGGCTGGGGCAACATACAGATGAAGCTAAAAAACATTTTAAATATACTGATGCAGCAGCCAGCTGATACAGCATGCTCCACATGGAAATGCAGGTTTATGTGTGATCCCTTTGTCCCAAGAGGTTCCTGCCACCAGCCCGATGGCCCTGATGGCTCCCACCTGCAGGCAGGTTCCTCTGAGAGACCCTGGGCACTTTTGGGAGCAGGTTGTCTGCCCATTGAACACCTGCATCAACCCAAGCAGGTGAGCAGCAGATTGTGGTCAGGGGAGAAGAGCAAACCCGGGGTGGGCAGGATTTTCTTGAAGAAAAAAAGTATCATGTAGTATCTCCTCCATCTCTCCTGTGATGAAAGCAGAATGAAGAGCTTGACTGATAAATGAGTTTCACCCTAATTTCCTTGAAATTTCATGCTGCTTTATCTGCAAGAGCTCTACTCCAAGCTATTAACCAGGGCAAAATAAGGAACTCAAGCCAAGAGATGATCGTCAAGAGACCTCAGGCACACAGATATGACAAGAGATGAGAGCTACAGAGGCTATGCAGGCAGGCAGCAGAGCAGGCTGATAAAAGCCTGCTTTATTTAGCACATATTTAAGAAAATGATTTTGGCCAAAACTTTAGCAACATCTGCATGAATAAATACAGACTCATTTGCACAGTGAATGACAGTGACAATACAAACAAATCGTTAAGTTGGTCTGTATTTTGCTGATCTGCCACAGGTTTAGGGCAGCTAATGATGTATTTCCCATAGCTGTACATTAAATTCATCCCAAATGCTCACATTTGATTCCCTATCAGAAATATGCCCTTTCCACACTGCACAAACTCTTTTGGGCATATGTTCAAGAGACCACCAAGGGAGGACCATACCTTGCTAGCAACCACCAGCTGCACCAGCCCAGCAGCTGAGCGAAGGAGGGCCACGGCGTCCTGGTGGGAGAGACCAACCAGCGACTGCCCGTTGATCATGAGGAGCTCGTCGCCTGCCGTCAGCCGGCCATCCCTGCGGACACAGAGCGGGAATGCAGAGCTGCAGGGTGGTCCTTCCCCAGTGCCAGGCTCTGGTGGCATGCACTGGGATGTGGAGGTATGGACAACACGTGACCTGGCTGATGCTAAACTTGCTTTGATCAGTGCAGCCTGACTTGCCAAAAGCAGTGGCTCTGAAAGGTGGTCCCAGGAAATCACTGTTATACACAGAGCCATTTCATCCTCTTTTCAGGGCTGAGACCCCCTCAAACTTTGTCCACACTCCATTGGAGATGACCAGGGAACAGCAGCGAGCCTCACCTTCCCTAAGCAAGGAGCAGGGCCAGGGCTGGCAGTGAGTACCCTACGGTGCGTGGCCCATGCTCATCCACCACCAATTCCATGGGAAAGGCCCACCTTCTGAAAAGGGACTTGGGAAAGAAGACCCACAAGCCATCAGGCTCTTTGAGTTTCACTCCCAACATTGAGCAAGTGTTTGATCTGTTGGTACTTTGGGCTAAACATGCCAAAAGAGGCTTTAGCAACAGATCACAGAAACAAGTTTTTCAACCTAAAAATGCCATATTTCCCCCTTCCTGCAATGCATAGGCAAATCCTCCACCCCTGTCTCATAGCTCTGGCTAACAGTGATGGTCACGGATGCTCCATCACACCCACTCCCGTGAAAGCACAACCGTCGCCTCACCTGTGTGCAGAGCCGCCTTCATCCACGTGGGTGACGATGATGCTGTGAGGGGACCGCTTCGACCCTCTGCCTCCTGTTATCTGAATTCCCAGCCCATCCGTCCCCTTTAGGATGTGCATCTTCCATATGCGGCAACCTTCTCGCTGAGAGAAAATGTGCAGAGAGTCCTTGAATTTGGATTTGGACAGAGACAGGGTGGGGAGGGTACAGGAAGGAGGCCCTTAGCACCTTGCTGCCCATCACCACAAATCAGTACAGCTCAAGCTATACAGGTGCTTTGCTTTGTTAGCTGTGGTCCGAGTGAAGGAAGCAGAAAGGAGGAGGCAGCACAAAGCAGGGTCAGCATGTAGAGGTTTCCTTCCAGGGCTGTCTGCAGCTTTCCTGAACCACGCAGAGGTGCTGCTCTCAAGGCCCTGATCCTTCCTGAAGCGAACAGAGGCCTCAAACCCCTTCACAGAAACTCAAAGATGAGCTGAGCAGGGCTGCAGAGGAGCAAGGTGGACCTTGAACACCAGGTAGCACAGTTGCTGCTGCAGCAGGGACCAGACTGGCATCGCACAGCAGCGTTTCCCTCTCCTGAGGGGTTTGCAGGATTTAAGACGTAGGAAAGAAAACTACCAGCTTCAAATTATCAGCTGCCAATCAAATACTTCTTACTGGACAGCTGTTGTACAGACTGTAAATAATAAATTTACCCATCGCAGAGAGTAACTCTTCAGTACGAGCAAGGTGATAAGTGATATTCAGAATACCTTTATTTCTTTGGGTTTTTTAATGATTATAAATATTTATCAAAAAAGTGCTTTATGAACTCTGGAGCAACACAAAATGTAAACCAAAAAACTAATTCCCACAAGTCCTGCTCGCAGGACCAGGCGCAAGGAAACACAAGCGTGGCAGACATCAGCAGAGCATTAAAAAAAGGAGAAGAGGAAAACAAGCAAGCAAGCAATTGCCAGGACTCTCCTGGAGAGGGGAAGAACCAGGAGAACAGAATTACGGGAAACCCTAGGAAATTTCCAGGCTTGCAAGACAGCAAAATGTGCAGTTTGGAGGCAGTTTTTAGGCCATGTGTTGTAGTCACCAGGTCAGCTATTTCTGACTGGGTCTGTTCAGCACACAAGTAATGTTCTCGCCGTACGTGAATGCCCAAGTAGCAAAGATGATTAAATTTTCATGTCAAACTGTGAAGAGCATGTACAAATTGCTGCTTATTTCTGAGAAGGGGAACTGCTAAATATATCTGCAAACCCAAGGGTTATGGCAGCAACCTGCGGATTTTAGGCCAGCATTGTTTATTAGAGCCTTTATTAAGTGAAGAAAACGTGCTGCCTTTTTTTTTTTTCTCTCTCTACCTGATCGCTGGGGCCCCACGCTGAAACTTTTAAATGCAATGCAGCATGAGTTTTCTCAGACACAGAAACAAAGAGGTCAGCATCTACACCAGTATTTTGAGAATAAAATAAAATAAAATATTGATGTTACACAGTCCCTAGGCCGCTGATAGGAGAAACAGGAAAACCAAACCGCACGTCTTAAAGAGGTAACCCAAAAGTTTAAGTGTGGAAACACAAACACCCGTGGGTAATACATTAACTCAAAAAGTCAGGCACATGGGCAACATCCCAAAAGGTTAAGCTGGGATCCTCAGAGCACTGATAGAAGCCCAGTCTCCTGCTGAGTAACAGGACATGTCAAGACAGAGAATGCTTTGAGATAAATTAGAGTGATACGTGAGATGCCATGTTAAATGCTAGGGCAAAAGTCAACCATATTTATCTACTTAAAAATCAGAACTGAGCTACAGAATGAAAATGTTTTATTGCTATAAAGTACCTTGCACCTGTAATGGAAACAGTAGAACAGAGAAATACAAAGTCTGCCTCCCCCAACCAAGCCGAGGCTGAAATGATGACCATCTATTCTCACAAGATACTACTCCAAGCATCCTGCTGTTAAATCCAGTTTGGAAGCAGGACACCCCCCACCCCGCCTGACAAAGTTTAACAATGCAGTCATAAAATTGCATTTAATGATTTGCAAAATCTTTCTGGAATGTGAGTTATGCAAAGGCCCACAACATGCAGCGCCCAGTTTGCATTCCTCAGCACTCCTCGCTCTCTTATTTTAAAAAACAATAATTAAAAAAAAATCCCAAATTTATTCTTAACTGACCCACTCTCAAATATTCATGAACATAGCAAAATACTTAGATAGCAGAAAGAGGCGAGACTGCCACTCTTAATGTAAGCACCATCTTATTCCCCTTGAACTCCCACAGAAATCGGAAGCGCTTGCAGAGTAACGCATTAATCAGTCCGAACACGGGCGGCAGAACGCAGCCACAGTGAAGACAACGAAACCCTCTGGTGCATACCCAAACTCTCATTTCTTTCACTCATTTTCAAAGGGCATGGTCACCATCCCCTGTGTAAGAGAAGGCTGTCCCTCGAGTCCCCGCCGGTCAGCGGCACGCATTTCACTGGGAATAAACGGTTCGGTGCCGACTGGAAATCAAGATCCCCTCACTGTTCTTTCCTTCTTCTTCATAAAACATTCATAGTTCTTCACTTAACCATGTGCTACAAAGCAAATGCTGCCCCCTACCCCCCC
>VZTU01031026.1:5886-32524 GCA_013400835.1 Zapornia atra | reverse complement strand
CAGAGGAGTTTAAAGGGGTTTGACTGATTTTGACTGTGCTGTGTTCAAGAAGCTGCAAATCTATATATACAAAGGAAAAATTGCTTTGAAATCTTGTATTAAAGAAAAGCTTGGCAAGAGCAAGGTGTAAACAAATGGAAAACAGAAACGCAGTAAGTAGTTAAAAAGCCAGACAGTAAAATGGAAAATGTAAAATAGTTGTCTACAAAAAAGCACTTTGTCACAGCAGCAATTCAGCCGAAACTGGCGTAAATATGTAACAACTCCTAAATAAAACCAGAGATAAGCCCTGATGAGAATACCAACAGCCAGACGAGGTCTGTAGGCACACGTTACAGCCACGGGCCCCAGCACAGGCTGCAGGACACCTCCCTCCCGACACACAGCCAACGTGCATTCCCACTGTCTGTCCACAGGGACCGGCCCCCACGTACAAATTTCCCAGGAGCAGCAGAAGCAAACAGCAAGCTCTTCCTCACCAGCCATGAAGCTGCTTTGGAGATGTGACGCTTAATAGAAAGTTGTAAGTTTCAAGCATTAAAAAAAACCCCAAAACACTAACTTCAGTAGGTTTCATAGGAGCTGGCAGACAACGGGCCCATCACACACAAATGAAAACAAGCAGAAAACCAGCACCACATCTTCCACACAGAAACACACCGCATTCAGACCAGCATACAGGCAACTGCACTTGAGCAAGAAGCTGCGTAGCATCCTCCTCAACAGGGAGCACACCAGGATGGCCACAGTGGCACACCACTCCCCAGTATCCTTCACTGATGCGGGATAAATCAAAAATCACTGCTCCCAGCTGCTTGCCCCACCTCAGATCAAACCATGCCTCCTCCCGTTATCCCGATGCCCCAGAAAACGGGTGGGAGAGACGGATGGGCCGCTGGGGAATTTTAACTTACATGATCACATACCAGGTGAGTAGCTCAAATGCATCAGGCTCAAGATACAGTCAAAAGCCATCACTCCTCACATCACACATATTAGTGTGAATGACTCAGCACCAGAAAATCATGCCAAAAGTCTGATTTTTGCAGATTCTTAACAAAGCAATTATTTCATTAGTGGATAATGAGTATATTTTTCATCTGATCTTAACCAGGCTATTTTTAAGGCTGATCTGACAGCGGGAGTCCTGCTTTCACCTGCTACCTTGGGTTTCATTTTTGTTCTTGTACCAGCAAGCTAAACGACTCCAAGATAAATCAAAAGCAGGGGGGAAAGAAGTATCTAAACTCATTCACCATTATGCCAAGAGTTCTTCATCCATCGCTACTGCCTATGCAAGTTTCTTAGCACTAAGACACTGAACCTTCTACCTGTGGATGATGCAAGCCATGCAATGGGCGTCTCCCACACCGCTTGAAAGAGGGGTGAAAAAACCCAAATCCCATGTAGTCATTAATATGAATTTCAGAGTGTTGACCACATGAACTTTCCACGTCCCCAAAACAAGCAGGAGACAGCAGTGCTGACACAACTGCAACTGCATTCAAGTGTCCACTGCTGATCCAGCAAGTCCCCTTGTTTGGCAAAGGGCCGCCAGACACTTGGCATCCTTTCACTGAAATGCAAGTACTTTCCCCATGGAAAGCGAAGTGTCCTAAGGGATAAAGCCTAGGGAACAGTCAAAATCAAAAACATAGCATTCCCCAAACACAAACACATAATTAAAATACACAAAAGAGGCATCACAGCAGAGTGGATGAAAATTCTGCAACTTAAAGCAGACTGTCCCCCAGGGATCTATCTCCTGAGACAGACTGCTTGTTGACATCATTTCCTTGGCAAGGGCTTTAAACATTTTATCAGCCATTGCAAGCACCTGAACTACATCATCACCCCTTACAAAAATCTGCTGGAGTCATTTGTCATCCTGAGCCATCACCATCTGGATTGCACCTCTCCGGGCTGCTCCCCTCTTGCCGTCAACTGAAGCTTTATTGCAAGATCAGCCAGAAGATTTCTCAGCTATCCTTGACCCCAGGGGGTTTTGGCACGGCAATTGCCCTAGGAAGCTAAGGCTTTTAAAGGTTACATTCCCTCCCTCTCATTCTCTTGCTGGGCTAGTGGGAATGGTTAGTTTGTTGGCTGGTTAGTTTGGAGTTTCTCAGAAAACACCTTTGCTGCCTGCAGTAGATTAAAGCCCATCCTAGAGTAAGTCACCATGATCCCGTGTCAGCTGAAGAGGACCTGTGGGGACTGGTATTACATCTGTCAGCATCAAGAATCCTTCGGGTTTGCTCAGTGGTTTCAGCACCCTGCCTCAAAATTATATGTGTAATCTTATAATCCAAACTAGCACCTGAAATGTTACAGCGCCTAAGCAAACAGCATACTCTATTTTTAGGCATGTCCACTTGCTTTCAAACATTCACACTTAACGATTAAAACATAAAATGGTGTAAACTTACATCTCTGCTAAAGCCAGTCCTTTGCATTCCAGTTGCGGGTTTGCTCCATCTTTAATATCATACGCAAAATGAAGGGGAAAAAAAAGCCCCACTTTCTGTGTAGGTGGGAAATGCCTTCACACTGGTGCTCTCACCTACAGTTTGTGACCTCCTGTATGACAACCTCATGCATATCTGTGCTGTCTTTGGGCATAGCTCATTTCCAAGACTGAGGGCCCCATTTCGAGATGACACATTGAAACTAACTCATTACAACCTAGCCATTACCAGGCTACCCCTACGCCCAACCCTCCACTGCACCCTTGGATAATTCAATCCCAAAACAGGATAAAGGCCAGACTGCTATTCAAAATTAAAATCTATAGCTAGCATAGCTGTAGCTGTCACTTAAATCACAGCAAAGAAGGCAAAACTTTAAATCAGTTGAAAATATTTGGCAGCAAGTGAGACTTAACCCCAGCAAGTTGTGACGATGGCTGTTTTATGGCAAGGTGGAACATAACTGGCAGCAAAAGAAATTAACTGTAAATTCACTGCTAGTTACATCAAAGCACATCCTAAAACCCCAAGCACAAGCAAGGCCAAGTTTTGTCAGCGCTGTACAGCTACAATTAAGAGACAGCCCTTGTCCCCAAGAGAGTTTACAACCCAAAACACGCAAGAGAGAGAGGGAAGACATGCTTATCACTGTGCACATTAAAACTTCAAGAAAGTAGATAGCCCCAGGATTCGCGTTAATGAAAGTTGGACGCAAACACAACAGATAAAAGGACTTTAAGAAGAGACACAGATTCCAAGGAAGGCCTTTACATGACTAAAGGTGTCTATATTAACAACTGAAATCAGAGTTATTTCTGTCTAAAATACGCATCATGTCAGAGTCCCATAAAAGCCTTGATGAAACGATAATTACTGCTTAGGTTGCCAAAAAAGTTGATGTAAAGCAGCTTAGCTGCAGTAGCTTCAGCGGAGCTGTGTGTATTTACCCTTGTAAATACCTTGCTTACAGCAAGGTTTTCATTTTGGTACAGTAAATGAATGAGAAGTTGGGTGTTTTTTTTCTCCATCACATTTATAAAATAGCAAAATGCTGAGAGCCAGTACATTATTTCACATCTCATGTTTTGATTCCTGTAACCTGCCATTAGCCTTCCTCTTCTGCTTGGCAAGATAAGGAACATTTTCCACTAACCAAAACGCAAGGTAGGGCTGGCATTTACCAATGCTAATTGGTAAATATTGCTATGGAAAGGCTGTCAGCCTCTCCTAACTAGAAAGCAAAATGCAATTCAAAAGCATTCAGCCTTTCCTGAGACAAGCCATCTTTATAAGAAAGCTGTTAACGGGCCCGGACAAAGTAGCGAGTTGCTGATAACACAAAAGCAAGCACAGTGCCATTGCACTGACACAAAAGCAAGTGCTGGCTGGTGAAGACCCAGCTGGTCTTGTATGTGGACACACGTCCTGAGCACCTGAGCGCATGCTCATGAGTCTGGAGGGGGCTGCGGCCTACATCAGCTGGGCCTGGTGGTCTGTGAATGAGCTGGCTAGGCATGCTGCTCCGGCAGCTGCAACCCGCTGCAGAGAACTGGGGTTAACAATGGGGAGCCGAGACCTTGAAATACTCCTAATAACCACACCTCCCCCAAAAACCTCTGTGAGGCAAGGCATTAACATCCCCTTGCCCTCTTCTCTCTGCTGACTTCAGAAAAACACCTGACACGCCTTACGGGGCCATCAGATGCTGACTTGTCTCCATCCTGGAGAGGCACCCTGCCACAGTCCCACGCTGCGGTGCTACCACCAGCCCAGGAGACACAGTGCACACCCTGCACTCCTCCCACACCATGTATTTCTCCCAGTGGAAAAATGCCCAAATGTAGAGGCCCAGCCCCTCCCTCCCATGTTCTTTCACTATGAAAGCACTCTTACCCTGCCCAATCTCCTTTACACAGTTTCCACTGGTGACTGCTAAATTTGGATCTGGATTTCAATCCTTTAACTAATCCGGATGCTTATACAGAAGAAAGAGGATCCAGAGGGGTTCTGGAGGTGCCTTGTTTTCTCTTGGAATGGTTGGTGCTTTAAGGACTTTTCAGAGCATCCTGCTGGGGCTGGAGGAAACAAAGGTGGCCGGTCTGCTCTGGAACACTTTATCTCAAGCCAAGCTTGTTATGGCTTCACCAATGAAAGCCTCTCATTGTTCCAGCTACACCTGGATCAGTGCAAGTGCCCTTTGAAAACTACACTCCCACCCCTCACACTCATAACCCTGGTCCTCGCAGCCCACACAGTCCTACTTTGGCTCTTCGTCTGTGCTAGCTGCACCTGGCCACCTCTGGGCATGCCTTAGAGGCTGAACAGATAAGGAAGTGGTCCACAACTCTTCCAAAAACACCACGACAGGTAAAACAGAACAAAACTGAGCAATTCTGTCCTACTGGGAAACTCAGTGAAACCACAAAATTGGCATATTGTGACGAAACTTCTCAGTTTCCTTTATCTTTATCACTTTCCCGCTGATTCCAGCAGTCGCCCCCCATACTCCTCTTTCATCTAGGACTTTATATAATTACCAGCCTACAAAATACCGCCCTGCCTCAAGCTGCTGAATAAAAGAAATAAACTTTGATTGCTGTATTTAAGCTCCCTGATCTTCCAAGGATGTGACAGATCAGTACTCCATCTCAGAGACTGCCCAGTCTTAAATCACTGCCCACAACTCCCGCTGCAGCCAGCCTGGGTCCTCTCCAAGGTCACGTATGGCTTCCAGTCCTTTGAGATCTTCCCACCAAGCAGACACAGCCCTGCTGCTTTGTATCCCCACATTTTAAAGGGCATTTAGGTTCATCCTAAAAATATTGCAGCATAACTTAACCACCTGTAAACACTAAATGCTGCCTCCTAATTGACAGGTACAATATTTACTGAGGATCATGTACCAGCAAACAGCCTGGCAAATTTGTTTATGTATAAGCGATAGCAATGCCAAGGGTACAGGAGAGAGACAGACCAAGATCTGGGAGATGAAAGCAAGCACCAAGAAGGTGCCTGACACATGCACACCAACCAGTAACACAGGAATCTCCTGGCAGGCGCACCTGACAAACACTATTCGTCTCACCTCTCATTTCACAACTCGCTACTGCTGTTGTTAGCAGCACTCAGTGAGAAAACAGAACAGCCCCATGCTCGGGGGCGAGGAGGTACCCTGAAAGCAAAGGACACTGAAGACACGTGGATGCCTCAAACACACACCCAGCACAACACCCCAAGGCATCAGCTGTGAGCTGGCTGCTGGGTTCAGTACAGCAGCAGCAGAAGACATGCAGATTTCACCCAAGCTCTTCTCCTTTGTATTCATTACAACATCAAACTAACTTTCTACAGGGAGAAAAAGAGACATTCCTGGGCTCCATATTCCAGTTTTGGCTATTTTCCCATCTGCACCCTGGGGCAGGGGAGGGGGAAGGAACAGCGGTGAGGACCAGGGTGGTGGGGGACAATCAGTGAGGTCCTCCTGCAGCTGCTCCATGGCTTCTTGAAGCCTTTTCTCCCACCCGCAGCTGACCTCCAGCACACAGGCTGGCTCTCGTCCTCTCGAAGTGAATATAGTGCTCCCCAAAGGCGCGGGGCTGACAGCCCTGGATATTCAATTAGTCAACGTGCGGGGGAGACGGCGAGCGCAGGGCAGGCAGTGGGGATAGAGCCGCTTTCCCCACGGAGAGGGTGCCCTGCCAATGCACCTCGTCGGCGCTCGGGAGGAGATAACTCATCCCGCGGCTACGGGAGGTTTGGCTTGCACTTTGAAGCCTGGAAGGAGGCTGCAACTTCTGACACAACATCCTGGATGCCGTTTTCAAAAGGCTCCTGACACAACTGGATCTCACATGCCTGAGTGCCAGGTCACGCTTTCAAAACAGAGCTGGAAGTGAGATTTGAGGCTCCCAAGTATCTTTATTCCTTGCTTTTTCCTGGGTTTTTTATTTGGGTTTTTTTTTTTTAAGGACTCAAATAATTTTGAAAATGGCATTTACTGTCACTAGTCAATGCTTACGAAGAAACTGAATTAAGTCACTCATTACTCTCACAGCAGCTACCCCAGAGATGCTAAAGCGATGGGCTTCTATAAGCCCCCCTTGTCTTTAGAAGGCTCCAGCTATTCACATTTCTCCCTCTTCAGATGTCAGGGGAAGGTAATTAATACTGACACATATAGAGGTCATCTCTAAGCAAAATATTGGGGGGGCTGGGGGGTGGGGAGGAAAATTATAAGTAAGAGAGAAGCAATTTTACTAAATGACTGTGCCTCCCAACAGGCTCTCTGACAGACACACCACAGCCAAACAGATTATAGCTCTTAAATTTGCAGTGACTCAACTACACTTTTACATTTTACAAAGCCACCTTGTATGTGCTTTGCATTAAAAATGTATTTATTGCTCACATCGATACATATGTGTTCTGAATTTAACAGTTTATTTCTCAGAGCAAAATGAATCAAGACACTGAGGTAATACTAGCACAAGATGGCTCTGGATCAAGAGGGTTTTGGGGTTTTTTTTTAAATATATATATTTTGGCTTTCCACTTCCTCAAAACAAACTCTGGTCATCTTCATTTATAACATGGGTTTAATTAGACATTTTCAGAACAGATTCAGTAAGTTTTTATAGGAACCAGAGCCTTCAAATTACTGATTTATTTGTTTATTTTAAAACTTTTAACGTTTTCTTTCATAAAGGTTTTAAAGACTACAATTACAAGGCTTGCAAATACAGTACACAAACATCCTTCCCTCCCTGTTGCACCATGAAATCAAACACGTCTCACTGATGGGAAGAGCAGGTTTTCTCAATTATGCTGCTTTAAGACCAGTGTTTTTTAAAAAAGTCTCTTTTTGACTCTCCAATGTATTTTAAGTTAAATTAGTTTAGGTTAACAACCACCATCAACACTACCCTGCAGTAGTATTGGGGAACATGAACTAAGAGGACATATTTAAACCCATGCTTTCCTCAACAGAATTTAGTGATGAGATGTCCACTCACTGCTCTGTTGCCAGCTTTGAAGTCTTAAAACCAAAACCAGCTGCTGCAGCAAGCCCAACAAAGCAGCACTCATCTGTTTATACTATCAGTGTCTCTGGGAAGATTGGCAGACAGCTCTTCTGGTGATAGATGCATACTGAAACCTGATCAAGGCTCGGTCTATTTTTCTCCATCCAGCAATGCTGCAATTCTAGCCAGGCAACAAACCCCAAGATCTCCATTAGGATGAAAAGAGAAGCAATGAAAGCCCCAATCCCACTGTCATCCCAAACATTAACAAATCGTCCATCTCATCAACTCGAAGCAAAATTCACAATAGTTTCCATGTGGTCCCCAAACACTGGCCAAACAAGTTCTGTAACAGAAGTAAAGGCACTGTGGCCTGGTGCTTCAGTTACAATGTTAACATGAGCTTTATGGTGCAGTCAAGCTCAGAGAGAGATAAACATGAAGCTGTAAAGGACAAAATGACCGTCTTCCACTGACATCTCCTGCCCTAGTGTTGTAAGGACATCAGTTGTCTCAACAGAAGAAACAAACTCTGAGGCCCGCCTTAAGAGGTCAGAGATATAAAGACCTTTCCCTCCACAGACGGAACACGACAGCGGCTTGTCACCATTATTGTTTAACTCCCTAATCCTCCTGCCTCCCTGTTTAAGACTCCATCCCATGGCCTGATGCCCAGATAGCTTGGGTTGTCACTTGGAGGCTCAGCCTGAGGACAAAGCAAAGAATCCAGGGAAACTACTTGAGAAATGTGGTCCAATGCATGCTCAAACAGCAACAAAGCTGGTGAAGGGTCTAGAAAGCAAGGCTTAGGAGGAGCAGCTGCTGGAACTAGGGGTTGTAAACAACCCTGGGAAAAAAAGAGGCCTGGAGAAAAGGAAGTTGAGGGGAGACCTTATCACTCTCTACAAGTGCCTGAAAGGAGGTTAGACAGATGGGTGTTGGTCTCTTCTCCCAAGTAACAAGCAACAGGAAAAGAGGAAATGGCCTCAGGTTGCAGGGGAGGTTTATATGGGATACTAGGAAAAAATTCTTCTCCTACAGGGTTGTCAAGCACTGGGACAGGCTGCCCAGGGAAAGCTGTGGAGTCACCATTCCTGGAGGTATTTAAGTGTAGGTGCTTAGGGACATGGTTTAGAGGTGGGCTTGGCTGTGCTAGACTAATGGTTGGACTCGATGATCATAAAGTTATATTCCAACCTAAACGATTCTATGAAAACCCCTCAAGGTGTTTGCAAGCCTGCTGCTTCTTTCTCTACAAAAACCCAAAGCAAACCTACCTGAGCAGACTGGTCACCAATGTCTGGCACGCCACCATCTGACAGCCGGCACTGGTACTGTCCCCCAGTGCCCCGAACCTGTTCTTCCCCGTTGCTTTCCGCTTCAGAGGTCTCTGGCTGAGCAACCTCCACCTCCATTGGGGTGCAGTGCCCGTTCCCGTGTTCCGAACCTGTTTTTTCTTTGCTCTCCTTGCTGCCTGGTGTTCTTGTGATGACCCCAAACTTCCTGGTCCTTTTCCCATTTTGAGCGGCTCTGTCGCCGGGTTCAGGACTGGGCTTGGCTTTGGGGTCGCAGCTGTTGCTGTTGTTGCCGTTGGAGGGAGGAAGAGGGGCTTTGCGCTTGATGCGGCGCAACATGATCAGGTAGACGAAGCCGCCATTCCAGCACTGCTCGGCCAGGTAACTGCAAGGGAAAGGATGCGTGGGGATTACTGACTGCTCACCCTGCAGCACCCACATCCTACCCCAATGCTCTGCACCCTATGATGCCCACACGCCTTCTCAGCCAGCTGATTACCCAGCATATGAATATGTTAGGAGACCTTGAGGCATCGACAAATACTCTTTTCCTTCAGTGTTAGAGGGAAACAATACCAGGAGCAAGAACAGCCCTGCCAGCCATCCACATTGGCATCACAGCGTAATACAACAACTGGTAAATGCCACCAAACAGGTTGCCATCATTCCTCCCTCTAGACTTGCAGCACAGTAACATGGAAAGGTAGAACTAGCAAAGCAAGGCAGACTGTTTCCAGTGGGGTATTAAAAAAAAATAAATTAAAAATCATGCAGGCTTCATTTGTGCTGCAGCCCATGGAGCATTTGCATCTGAAATGAGCCTCCTTAGTGAAACTAATCTTCTGCTTCTGCATACATACATGCTTTGAAGGCCTCAGGGGGAAAAAAATATGGTATCAAGCACTGGGGTAAGCAGGCATAGCGCCAATGGCCTCAGCACAGCAAAGCGTGGCACTGTGAGGCATCTCAGCTCCGTGAAGGGACATGGAAATAAGATGATTTCCTTTTTGAGGAGCATATTCTAATCAAAGCAAGAGCTAAGTCACCTCATCTGTGCAAGGAGCAGCCACCAGGTTCTTGTACCAGGGCAAAGCATCACCTGCTCTCCCAAAGTCTTTGGACATGCCTTGAAGGAATTGACATTTCTGCTACAAGCAAATACACGGTGACCTTACAGAAACGGCACCCATTGATGTAAAAGGGGAATATAACTTCATGCCTCTTTTGGGAAAGGATATACCTCAACCCACATTCTTGAAATTTTTGGGTTCTGAGCCAAGGGTGTAACCAACTGAGAGCACAAACAAGCTAGAATTTGTACTTAGCAGGTTTGTATGTGCCCTTTCACACTGATTTAGGCCCCAAAATATAGGGCCTTCTCACTAATGAGAACAGCAATCATTTCCCAGAGCATCAAATAAGCTTCTGCTGCAGCTGCAGTCAACTCCTGACTAATACAAACGAGTTGGTGAACCTACAGCTATCAGAGGAGATGATAAACTAGGTGTGGAATTAAACCATAAAAGATGATAAGAGAAAAGAACCCAGCATTTGTGGTTGAGAGAGCAGCAGCAACTTGGGAGTCTTCCACCAATTATTTTTCCTCCCTGGGACTTGTAGGCTAATTTTCCCCTTCCCTTTCTTAAAAGTTGTTTAGCCTTAAATACAACCCTTCAAAGTCATTCCTGTGCAGAGGTTTCTTAATAGCAAAACAGGAAAAGCAGCTACGATAACCCCTGAAGCAAACTTCTATACAGAGGAGTGAGGAAAGCACTGTCAGGTAGTTTGGACCAGCCTGGCAGTGGCTGGAAGTAATGTGACAGGGGTGTGTTTCTGTCCAGGGACACCAGCTGCTAGTTTCACCCCATTTCTTCCCAAAGCTCACATGTCCTCCCAAGACAACACTGGCATTCAAACCACTTATATTTAATTAGGAAGACTGATGCCCAAATGAATATGGCAACTACATAACCTTAAAAGCAGCCCTGGAGCATCAGAGGGGAAGAACAAGTACACTGGCTGTGCCAAATTTCCCCAGTGACCGCAAACTAGGCTCTAAATCCCTGGACAGTCCACTCAGCAGTTTTCACCAGACAAGTATTGATTTCCCCCCTCTTTTTTAATTTTCTTCTTAAAAAAAAAAAAAAAACCCAAAACAAAACCCCCAAATATTAGGAATATTTAAATAAAGGCCTAAACCTATATTTTTCAGAACTGCTGAAAGCAGCCAGCCAACGAGCCCTGCTGCTCGTGAAGTCTCTGCAGCCAAGGACGTCCATCTCGGTGGCCACGAGGTGACACTCTGCACAGGGAGGCACGCAGGGCTGGCAGGGTTCACCTAAAAGTATTCCAGAACTAAGATGGCAGTATTTTTGATTATCAAGTTAAAAAGAAAGAAAAAAATAAAATCTTTTAATCAACAGAAAAGGGGCAGTTTTGTTCCAGAAACAATATGGGCTGCCTGTTTTTCACATTTATCTTTCAACTCAAATTTCAAGGCAGCCAGTAAAGTTGATTAAAATTCATGACTTTTGCTTGCAGCAATACCACTGCACTCTGATCCATCACACATAACCCTGATAGCATTGCTTCTCCTGGCACATGGAAGCAGAAAACCAGCTCCTCTTCCCACAGTCCTGTGGCTGACATGGGTGCTGCCCACCCTGGTTTCATGCAGCTGGTTCTGCCTGACCTGTTTCTGTGCAGGTGCACATATGGGATGGGGTGGGGGGGGAAGGAGGGGTGTTTAAAACACCAACCTCTATCTCTGAGCTAATCACTGATGTGTTTTTGAGTGCCAGTAACCAAGTACACACACTAATCAACTACCTGATTTAGGAACCAAGTGGAATGAGAAGGAAGTTTGCGTATGGCCAAATAAAGTCATCTTATACAGGCAAAAATAATTTACCATTTCACCTCCACTTGTAGCACATTTGTTCTGTTCATGAAGTATAACACTACAAAAAAGGAAGAAATAAGAGAGGGTCTTTTTTCCTGCCCTCTCTTCGCAGACAACCATCCCTGCAGTCAGGAGCAGGGTTACAGCAAGCAGCAACAGATGCAGCTGTGCTGAAGTCAGCAGAGCCACACTGATTTATGCCCTATGTCAAGATGGCCTGCATGTTCCAGGCATGCAGCCTGCAGTAACTCATGGGCTTATGTCTTCTTGAGTACTTCTCAGCAGTTCAAAGCACACAATAAGTTTCCATGAAAAAAAAAAAAAACAAAAACCCAACCAAGAAATGTGTTCTCTGGGTCAATGAGAAATTAACTGTGCATGGCAGCAAGTAATCACACATGCCAGATGATGTCAGATACTCCTGGACAGGGTAAATCCAGCTGGTACAGGTGATGCATTAAGTGGCATCATTATCTCAGAGTTTGTTTCGAACCAAAGACCAGGCACCCTGTGCTGGAAAACCAAACTCATGCAAGATAGGAAGCTAATATACCAAGACTTTATGGCTGATCTGTTATTTCCCACTCAAGACAGAGGTATTAACCAAGGAGCCTGAGCCAATTTTAAGTTCTGCTAAGGACATGCTGCCTGCTTAGCTGGCTTCCTTCTCCTCTGCAACTTCTTCCCGTTTAAGTAAGAAACCAAAAGAAAAAAGAAAAACAAAGCAAACTGGAAGCACAGCAAGCTCTTAACACTGGACAAAAGACAGGAAAGGTTGTATTAAATGAGAACCTCAAGATTTTTAATTACTTTCTATCAATCCATGAGCAACCCATGCCAGATGGGAATAACAGGATGGATTCAATAGAATGTAATTATACAGCCTCTAGACGGCAGGAAACTGCAAAAGCTAGACAGGACCCAAAATCCCACTTCTCAGGGGGTTTAATGTGTGCAATGTAGACATGCCTCTTTTTTGTTTTTTTTTCTTTTAGATTTGGTCCCTGTGGAGCACTCAGAGCGATTTTAGCAATCAATACACCAACCTGTCTCAGGCAGGGCAGGATCAGAGCTGATGAGCATACACTACACAGCTCTTGGCACAGATGTGGGGAATCAGCTGCAACTTCCAAGTTGTCACTTGGTTTGAACAGTTTTCAGCTTGGGTAGAGAAGATGCAGGGAGAAAAAAATATCTCTAATGCAGCTTTCATTGATACACATAGGTTGAAAAACAAGACTCTGTAACTTGCTGTGCCCCATTTTTGTTCGCAAGGGATGGAGTAAGGTTTGGTGAAAGCCCTGTATTTCATACACCATCTTAAGAAACCATGGGCAACTGCTCCCAGTACCAGCAAATGATGACACTAACAAAACCTATTGTCACTGATTTTAAGAACACAAGAGATTCTGCCTGCTGATTGTACATCTGGTAGTACTAGTTACCAAAATAAAACAGTTTACCGACAAGCCACCCAGTCCTTGCAAGGTAGTGTCAAGTCTCCTCAGCACAGCTGGGAGTCCCCTCAGGTGCTGCAGCATCAACTCTGCGAGCAGGGTATAAAACATCACTGAAACAACAGCTTGGAAACATTTCCCAGTGGCATGCTCAGAAGGATGGACCACATGGCTGCTCCTCCTGCTTTGATCTCACCCTGGCACCAGCTCTGGTAAAACCCCAGCCTGTATAAAACGCCACCCTCAAGCAGTGGGGCAGCCTTGTTCTTCTCTGTAGGAGAGAAACCATGAAAATGTTAATAATCCTTAAAGCCAGAGAAAAATTACTTTACACTTGCTTGAAACAGAGTTTGAAAGTTAACTCTTGCAAACCTCAACCACAGGTTAGAAAACACAACTGGTGGCTGGTATAAAGGGGTAGTTAATGCTCCTTTTATATCAGAGCTATGAAGAGAAGGACATGTCCACGTCTCCTTCAGAGGCTATTTTGAGTTATGCAGCCAAACCCCCTTTCTCCCCTACAGAGCTGAACTGATTGCTGTGATCATACAAAACTGATAAACTTGTGAAGTTTATTCTGAGTTCTTTGGCAGGCGTGTGAAGTGTCAGACTCGGAAATAGTGCCATAGAGTGAGCCAGTTATTTTTTCATTTTTATATATATTTCTGTGTGTGCATGTATAAATACAAAGGTTTACAGACTTGACAAGAGCATGCTGTGACAAGCTCTCTGTCACATCCCATCTCACTTGAACAAATGCAGACAGCCGCAGAAAAACTAAAGCAGATCCAGCAGCCATAAGCAGGCATCTGGATCCACTTTAGGATCAGAAATATTGAAGAAGTGTGTTTATTTTACACTAATAATACTATTTAGCATTTTTCCAAAACCTTTCATCCTGATAGATCAGAAAGTGCTTTGGAAACGATACACACGGAGCATCACTGACATCCCGCCAGCCAGCCCATCGCGCAGCTCACTGGGGCACGGTTGAGAAACCTCAGCTGAGACAACTGCTTCCAGAGCCCCCACCTAGTCCCCTCGGGACCTGTAATGTCCTTAGCAGGACAGACAGACTGCTATTTTTTATGCTCTCCTCTGTAAGACTCTGGCATGGTAAAACGTCTTGAAACTCAATCTTCTTTAGGCTGGAAAGATGAAGGGCAGTGCGGATCCTTGCAGAAATGAAACCTCCCGCCCCAAGGGGGATTTAAGAGCTAAACTTAACAAACCATTTCTCCATGACACCAGCAAATGAGCTAAGTTGCTTTTCAGGTAAGGCAAGGCAAATTAATGACTAACAGATAGTGACGGATGGAAGGGCACATGGCTCCTCATGCTGCCCTCACTGTACAAGAAAACACGGCCCACTTAGGAGAGATTTTGGCAAGCACCATGAGGTACTTTACACAGATAGCTGTGTCTTTGGGCACGATTCAAGTCTGCTTTAATGCAGGCAGTCAAAGGAAAACACCAGGCTCCAAAGTCTTGTGCAAACCTCCCTGCAGCCGAGCTTGCCAGAGTTTTCACCTCCTCCAGGCTGCAGGGACACCCCATGGCCACCCCTGCTCGCCTCCGCCTCCCTAGAGGACTAAGCTCTCCAACCACCATTCATCTTAGAAGAAAGCAATGGCGTCAGTAAATCTGGCTGCAAGTCCAACACCCTCTTGTGAGCACAGAGCTACAGCACACCAGGAACAGCTCAACGCAGCATCTCATCACCAACAAGCCCTTTCCTGCCCTGGGCGCTGCGGGCGTTGGCACACTCAAAGGACGTGATGTTCTTTGCCTGCACTAATAAATCAGGGGGAAAAGCAGAAAGGGCAAAGGATAAGTCAGTCAAAGAGCTGAGAGACCAGTAACACCCAGGGAGTGCATTCAAGTGGGCCAGGGTACCCAAGAGGCTCCCATCTCCCTTTTAAGAATGAGCAACCCTCAGCTCGAGGATGAGGTTAAGCAGCACCTCCCCAAGTCTCACATAGGCTGCAGCTTGCTAAACCACACTGAGTTTTCCTCAGGATAGCTGAAGTGGTGGCTTTCTGGAGAACAAAACTCCGAAACCACTTTTTCTGTCTATGGCACATTTTTCACTATTAACTTCGTAGCAAGAAACGGAACCAGACCTACTGAAATCGTGAAGGAAAATCGAATTTGGAAGCTGAATTTCAAGGCTTATTTCTGTGGCCTTTTTTAAGCCAGCACAAGCATGTTTGGTGCTGATTAGACCCAATCCTCTGCCGGATTAAAACTGCCTGTGCCTTTGAGCATCACACTGTTTGTGCTCGAGTGTGACGCTCGAGCTGCTCGCAGCCTGGCTCCCATCGGTCTGTGCAACACATCACACCAAGATCTCAGAGAAGCAACGACAACAGCAAACAGATGGGCCTGATCATCAGAGAAACCAAACCACTAAGAATTTAAGATGGACAATAAATCACTCCAGTGCTGAAGTGTGCAAGGGCCCCTGGGGAAACACGCCCCACGCAAGACCTCTTTGCCCACCATGAAATCCTGAATTCCCAGGGAAAAGGGGGCAGAGGGAGGATTCCTGCTCCGTTCTCATGGACTCTGCCTGCTTGCAGCTTTTGCTGGAAGGTGAGATTCAGCTCAGCCTTGTGACACGGGACCGTGACTAAAGTGTGGTGAGACATCTCACTCTACCTGGTATCACTGCAGTGATCATAGAATCCTAGAATGGTCTGGGTTGGAAGGGACCCCAAGGATTATAGAGTTCCAAACCCCCTGCCACAGGCAGAGCCACCAACCTCCAGGCCTGGATCTACACAAGGTTGCCCAGGGCCCCATCCAACCTGGCCTTGAACACTTCCAGGGACAGGGCATCCACTACTTCTCTGGGCAGCCTGTTCCAGCACCTCACCACTCTTTCTGTAAAAAACTTCCCCCTAATATCTAATCTAAACCTTCCCTCCTTTAGTTTTAATCCATTCCCCCTTGTCCTGCCATTGTCTATCCTTTTAAAAAGTTGAATCCCCTCCTGCTTGTAAGCTCCCTTCAGGTACTGTGAGGCTGCAATGAGGTCCCCCCACAGCCTTCTCTTCTCCAGGCTGAACAAGCCCAGGTCCCTCAGCCTCTCTTTGTAGGGCAGGTGTTCCAGCCCTCTAATCAACTTCGTGATGTGGCTTTGAATTTGGGAGGGCTGAATTCCTCCATTCTGGCTGTGCTACAGATCCCTTGCAGCACACATCTTACCATGAAAATAACTGAGTCAACGTGTCTTATTCCACAGAATGGTGAAACCATTGGCTTTAAGTATTAGTCTCCCAAACACCTTCAATATGGGATCAGCCAACACCAAACACCACCACAACTTTCTGCCCACCCCATATCCTGCTCAGGTGCTGGCACAGTCATTTTGCCAACAGTACAAGTGAACTCGATGAGGGAACTGATCCAGTTTTAAATGAACCCAGCCAAAGCAAACTTTCAAAAACTCAGATGTCACGATGGGGACTTCACACCCAGCACAGTGCTCTGATCTGGTGATGGCAGCGCATGAGCAGGGACTGGAGAAGAGGCTAGTGATGGAAGGGGACCCTGCTTCTGCTCCTTATGGCAGCCCCCACCCACACAGGGCTGACTGACAAGTGCAGTGGCAGCGAGAGGAGGGAGCTGCACACATGGTGCAGGTGGAAGTGCTGGCAGTCTTCAGCTGAATGGCATCCAGTTTCTAACACTGAAAGGATAGACGTCCTCATCACAAAGACCAGCTGAATCGCATCTCCACCGCAGGTGTGGACAGATGACAGGCTAGATCATCACAATTATGGGGGCACAACACAAAAAACACATTTCTGCCCCATGTCTTAAAGAGATGCCTCAGAAGCACATCCAGGGCTCTAGGAGTTTGACAAGCTGAGCGAGGACCTCCAAAACACCCACCACACAGATGAAGGACATGAACAATCACACTGAGCCCTCTCCCCTCCCAAACATCTGAAGAGGTTTATGTGAGGAATTGCACAGCTTCAGTCAAAAAAGGCTGACTATAAGGAGGAACTTTTTCACTGTGAGGGTGACAGAGCACTGAAACAGGCTGCCCAGAGAGGCTGTGAAGTCTCCTTCTCTGGAGACATTCAAAACCACCTGGATCCGTTCCTGTGTGATTTAGTCTGGGTGATCCTGCTCTGGCAGGGGGTTGGACTAGATGATCTTTCAAGGTCCCTTCCAACTCCTAATGTTCTGTAATTCTGTGGTTCCACACCTCAGGATGCCCCCAAGCTCTGACAGACAACCTACACCTAACAGATTATGCAACTGCAGTCATCATAAAACCCCTTAGGATTTTCTGGTTTATTGGCTGTGCTTGTACAACAGAGGAGTGACACTGCATTTAGACTTCAGAGATTCTGGACTTGAGCTTTACTAAGGATCTGATCTTCCTAAACATGCAACTCCCACAAATAGATCTAAAAGTCCTAAGAGACACTCATACATAGTGCTTTCAGTTTTGGGTCCTGGAGACAAACTAATAGGTATTAGGAAGATGACAAATTCTACTTGTTCCTTCTTTAGCAGCAGAGCGTACAAACAGATGTAGTCTAATCCTGTCAGACCATCATGGCATCGAATGTTCCGATCTGTTAGTTCACAGCTTTGCTGCAAACAGCTAGCCAGATACATGGCCTCACTCACAGCTATCAGCTCAAATTACAGAAAACCAAAGCAATTTAAAATGACTAGTTATCAGTTTAAAAATTATAAATACTGCCACAAAGGCAGACCAAGATTATATCAAAATACAACTGAGCATTACCACGTGCAATTACTCCTCAGTCCATGCTGCATTATGGCTGTTCAGATGCAGTCTCTCCCCACGCAAGGATTCTTGCTCTTCTGAAGACATTTACACTCTTGAAGCTCCAGGCTTCAAGATTCCTGATTGGTGTCCTAGTCAATTGCTCTTCATTCTCTCGCTCTCTATGCAATTGCTCTCTTCTTGAGGACTTAGAGGAAAGTTGAGTTTTACACCTCTTCTACACTTCTGCAAAGGTGTCTATTTGTTTTCCTTGGGGATTCCAGAGGTGGATGTGCCCTCCCCAGGAGAACAGAGCAAGGCTAGACAAACTCAGTTGCTTCATGCCCTTGGTAATGCAGCTGGAACACAGGGGGGAAGAAGGCAGCCAGCCCCCTAAATTGACATCTATACCCAAACACTATCACTGCCAACAACAGAGAAGCTTTCCCCGTACTCCATACACTCCAGCTGAATGCCCATCAGTGTTAGGTCTATGAAACCTCATAAAGTTAATTCAAAATAACCCCAAAATAACCACAGTGTGGAGGTCACTTCTCAGCAAAATAGTTTCATCCCACAGACCCAGTCCCTTTCAGGCTACACTACTGCTCAACGCAGACATGGGGCAGTTGTTCCATACCCCGAATGAAAGTACTCTCCACTGTATTCATCCAAAGGAACATCACAAAGACCAGGGCTATCATCTATATAGGTCCAAGCATGATTTTCTGCTTCACAAAAAGTGTGAGGACCCAACCAGACAAGACTTGCTTGCACAGCATACCCAGCACACACACTGGAACACAAATTCCTGTTTACTTTTTGCAGTCACTGCAGTAAGTTACAGAGCCCTACTCAGAGTGGTTTTGCTGCTCCTGTTAATTACAGAGATGGAGCATGTTACCATTAGTTCAGATGTTTGACTTTTTTAAAAACAATACTTCTGAATTAGACAACAAATCTCCGCAATGTAACTGAAGAGGCACTGGGACTTTGACTGTCAAACTGAGAGAGTCTGTCAAAATAAAGGTTTTACATCACTGTAGATTGATTTACATTGAGTCCTACCTGTTTGAGAATCTCCAGTCTTGCATGGTATCAACTTTGTTTTTCTACACTGTACCTCCAGAGATGTAAGACTCAGTCCATATTGGGACACCCAAACAAGTTCATATTTGCAAACCATGAAATAAATCACCCAACTGGTAAGCACACGTGCCTCACTGTCCTGGTTTTAGCTGAGGTAGAGTTCATTGTCTGTCTAGTGACTGTTGTGGCGCTGTGTTTGGGATGCAGTGGGAGAAAACTGTTGGTAACACACTGATGGTTTAGCTGTTGTTGGGTAGTTGCAGTGCCTACACTAAGTCAGGGGCCTTTCACCTTCCCTCGTCTTGCCAGGGGCATAAGAAGCCAGGAGAGCAGAGCCAGGATGGCTGATCCAGCCTGGCCAGAGGGATATTCCATACCATGTAACACTGGGATCCATCTGTAACTGGGGAAGCGAGCCAGGGCGGGATCCTTGCTCGGAAACAGACGGGGCATCTGGTTTGGGGTTTTTTTCTGCATGTGGTGAGCAACTGCATTTGTGCATTGCTTGTTTTATTGTTATTATTACTAGTAGTACTATTATTTTCTTCCTTTGTTACCCTATTAAACTGTCTTTATCTCAGCCTACGAGGACTTTTTTCCATTCTCCATGGTGCAGGAGGGGGGAGTGAGCAGCCACGCAGTGCTCAGTTACCAACTGGGGTTTAGCTGCAATACTCACATTAAGCAACAAGGATGAGGTGAAAATCAATCCACCTGTGTCCCATGTACAGACCATGTACCCTGTGTAACACTTCTCTCCCTGCACCCAGTCTGCCCAAGTCCTGTCACTGTGTTTCACACCTCACCACCCTATTTCCAGGGCCATTCACCTTTCCTCCATGCTATTTTAGGATCACTCCTCTAAATCCTCTTTCTAAGCACCCAGCTTACATCCTTCTCTCTTCTTCCCCCAAAATCATTTACCTAAATTTTTTCTCCGTTTCCAGTCACACCAGACAGCAGTCACAGCTGGGAATAGATTTATCCTGAGAGGAATGGTTTGTACTCACAATTGAACATAAAGTTCAGCATGCAAGATACTCTTTATCATAATCCAGGGTTTTTACACAAATGCAGCACCCAGGGAGGGTGCCATGAAAAATTCTGTGGGTGACTGTCACAGCCCCCTGGTGCAAAGGTTGCTGGTGGGAGGTCTGCCAGCCCACAGGGGCTGGATCAGGCCCCCAGCCCATGCTGGGGTGGCAGTTCAGGGCTTGTTTGCTCCAACTCGGAGCCATACTGATGGGCTGGCTGAGGACTCCCCTCCCTGGGGACCGCCCAGATCCACCATGCCCAAGCCAGCTCCCTGCTCCTACACAGCCCTTGGTGCATCTCCCCCAAGCCCAGGGCTGTGAGAATGCGGGGACCCCCTTCCCTCCACTCAGTAGCGGTTTGCTCCTCTATCCCCAGTCACACCCATGCTATTCCTGCATGGTGAGCTTACCTCTTTGGGATAAACCTTCCTGGTTTTCCCCTATGCAGGTATTACCACAAATTCCCAAAAGGGAAGGGAAAAACCAGATCCCACCAAAAGAGTTTCTATTCCAACAGCAAAGTTTTGCAATGGTATTTTAAATGAAAAAAATCCCAAACCAAAAACCCCACAAAGCCAAACACAAACACAAAAAAATCCCAACTAAAAGTTCTCTGCAACATTGTTTTGGCAAACACATTCTTCAACACTTACATGATTCAACACCAGTTAAAATTCACAAAATACCTCTATCCACTGAGAAGTGAAGGCTTGGGATGTCTGCGAGCATTGAAAGACCGACCCAGAGTATTTACTCAAGTTTATTTTACAGTGGGAAGCAGTACACTGGGGTAGAAGAGGCTTATTTCCAATGCTCTCCTGCAAGCTTACTTGAGCTGCTGAAAGGATCCCAGAGAGAGAGAGAGAGGCCAGGCTTCAAATAACCCTGCAACTGCTGGGGGGCAGATAGGGAAGGAACAAATTTGTGGCTTTCAGATTTATTTGAAGGGGCCAATTTTAGCAGCAAGGGCTATTTGCCATCAAAAGAACCCTTCAGTTTGGGGTATTTTCCAGGATTCTTCCTAATACTGAAATGGTAGCTCCCTCATTAGCTGTTCCTCCTTACCAAGGGGGAGCAACGCCTGTCATTCAGCATCCTCAGATCTCCTGATCTGATCAAGCTCACAAAGCCAGAATCGTGTGTTTGAGATGAGAAATTCAGCCCTCTACTAACACCAAAAAAACCCCAGCCCAAACCCTAACCCTCCATCAGACCACTGGCAAGTCTGAAAGGTTTTTTTATGCCATAAAAAACTTCAGAAAAAAAACTTAATAAAGGGAAAAAGGAGACTAAACTTGTACACATAAACCCACCCTCACGTGTGTTACTTTTTGTGACTTCAGGACAGATTTCAGGCTGCAGGGGGGACAAGGAAGAAGGGAAAAGCAGTGAAGTTTGCACAAGTGTGTTTGTTATGGTGAGGCGCTCAGCTCACCCCACACAACACCTTTACCCATCGCTGTGCTCATGGACTGCAGAAGAACAAGCCAACACAGCCTCCAGACCCCTGCCCTTCCCAGAGAGACCCATCAGCGCCCCATTTCACTCGCAGCCACTCTCACAAAGGACATTTTTGTGTTTTGGGGACCATCGCCTGCAGGGACAGGAGGTTTATTTAGCTATTTAACATCGCTACTTTGTTCTCAGCCGAGACGACAGGCTGCGCATACAGTAAATCCTGGGGATGAACTGCTTTCAGCTCTGACTATGGGCTTGCTGAACCATGCTTCCTCTGCATGCTGCGACAGGTTTCCAACCGTAATAAGCCTGCACAAAGCACCATCTCTCTTGCTCAACAGTTTCCGTCAGTCACACCAAACCCTTCCTCTCCCACTGCCTAAATACATCTTTGATATCCCTGACATTTGGCCAGAATAAAGGACTCACCCTCTCTAAAACTAGCAAACCATGCCGATACTCATTCAGTTTTACAATTCCCCATGAGCACAAACACTACCCGTCCAAGCTCCCTGGTGACAGGGCTGGGGTTGTTTTTGCCCAGGCAAGTGCACTGCTTTGAATTCAAGCACTTTGTTCACGGCCACTCAGGATTCCCAGGTGAAGGCAACAGCAAAACAAGAGCCACTACCAACTTGCTGAGGCTGGCACCAGCCCAGGCAGAGAAGATCACCCTTGCCCCGGGGACAACTGCCCCCAAGATGTCACCCCCCCACTGACACCATATGCCTCCAAACCCCATCACTCAAATAAATTTAGGACCTACAGCCAGGAGTCTGCAACAAATCTGTGAAGGCAGGAGTTGGGCAATGCCACATACACACGTGCCTGTCTGCAGTACATTTGCCTCTCTCCTTGGATGCTCGCATCATAAACCAGCTTCTAATTACATCCTCACTTTCTGTTTTTACCACAGCAAGTTTGGATGAAGCCAAAAGGGAGAAGAATTAATGAACATGCATGGCAGCAACCATAAACAGTTCCTAACTTTCACTCAGTTTTGTAACACAAACAAGACAGACATGCCCTCCTCAGAGGGCCAAAGGATTAGTGCTTGCAGATGATTCCAACTTCCCAACCAATGCTTTGCACACAGTCAAGTTTTGGAACTTAAACACTCCACCAGCTACAAATACATGGGCATCCCTCCAGCTGGCTACAATGGAGGCTGCCACCCCAGAAAATGCCTTCAGTGGACAGGACAGTCCCCAGCAGCATCCCCAAAAGCAAACATAATTTTGACAGTCAGGAGAGTGGATGGGACTGTCCCTTCTGCAGCTATTCACATAAACATCTTTTCCCAGCAGCAAATCAGCCAGCTGCTGCTGCAGCCAAAATGCACCAGGATTTGCCCCAAGCTGCAGCTTCATTAGATATTGTCAGATGTAACACATTTACAATCCATTATGGGACATGACAGCAAGGGGGAAAAAAAAAATTAATTTAAAAATGGGAGATTGCAAGCTCTCCCTCTCCATCCTGTGTTGGGATATAACCCCATAATGCTTCTACCTACAGATGTCCCTGGGACCCCTCACACCGTGACAACAGTGAGGTGTTTTAATTGATTTCTCCTCCCTATGGGATTAGAAATTAGCTTCCTGCAGCCCTGACTCAGCCTCTGAGTAGCGATTGATGCTGCCACCCAAAAAGGTGACCATGGGCAGCCCAGCCCGGCGACTGGTCAGGACTATTAACACATTAACACAGAAGTAGGTGTCTAGGTGAGGGGAGTCCAAGTACTGGAGCACCTCCTGCTGAGGTTCCACAGGAGGGCTGTGTTGGCGAAAGGATCCCACCCCATCACCCAGACTTACAGAGCCCCACAGGCTTGCAGCCCAGCAGCTCCCAGCTTGCAGAAGCACTTGGTGTCATGGCCCCAGGGGCTGGAAGCCTCCAGCCTTTGCAGGTGAAAAACCCCTGGAGCAAAGCAGAGCGTGTGGGATGTCAACAGGGTGCTGCACAGTGCAGAAGAGAATATGACTGTGGGCACCCCTTCCTCTCCCATCTGCCAGCCCTTGGGGCTCTGAAGCATCTGCTCACTGTCAGGTCACTGCCAGCACACAAGGAAGCCAGAGCCAGGAGAATTAAGCGCATGTTGCTCTGCACTGTGGCTGTAGTCCCTAGTATATCACACCACTGACACCATTTCCCAGAGCAACACAAATTGTGGGACTTTGTCATCCTCCTCCTCCCCCCACCCCTTTTTTTTTTTATTATTATTTTGAATTTTACTATCCACCCAGAAATCTCCAGCTCAGGCATGAGACAGACCAGCACCACGTCACAAGAAATCCCCTGTAAGCCTTTTGATGACTTTCATCTACTATTCACTTACCACAAATCCTTGCCATTAACAAACTGCACTAAGGGAATCCGAACTTTCAAAGCCCCAAATCTCCTAATAACTATGGCTGCTTTATACACGCTTCAGGATTAGCTATGTCATCTGGTTTAAACTCAAAGCTGCTCTTTATTATTGGATTGAACCTGCCGGCAAACAGCGAAGAGATTGATAGTACCGCCACTGATTTCAATGGTGCAGGAGCATTCATTACATGACGTCCCCCTCCCGGACACATCAAGACCAGTGGCACAAATTTATGCTGTGCCAAAGACCCAGAAACCTCCCTCCAGCACACTAACACCAACCCTAGCAGGCAGCATCGGGGTAAACTTGACTGCAAGCACGCTCGGGCTTCACGCTGGCTCCTAGCATGCAAACCAAAGGCAGCTTTACAACTATCTGCTCTGTAAATTAAGAGCGCCTTTAGTGCTTTGAAAAATAAGAGCTTATTTAGTCAGTACATCGGCTTCTTCAAAGAGCCTTCAAACTAATTAGCCACACCGAGTTACTATTAAAATACAGAGCTTACATGCAATACTCTTGACAATAACAGAGCTGATGCTTTGCTACCAAAGCTATAGAATTAGCACAAACTTCGTCAGATGCATTTTCCTATAGGCTCCAAACTGTATTTCAAACTGAGTATTTTCCTTTCCTGTGGTGGATGTGGGAATTCACTTACCTCATCTCTAAGTTCAAAGCTGTAATAATTTTTAGCCCATGTGCTGCAGATCAAGAGTCTGAATATTCAGCAGTGAGAGACAGCGTGAGGGGATGGAAGACAGGCACACAAGGCACCGAAAACAAAAACAAAACCCACGGCAAAAAAACATAAGGAAGGTAAAAAGTAGCTGCTGCCCTACAGACAAGCCATACTGCTGTTCCCGATCAACTTTTACAAGAAAGGGAGGGGGTTGCTTAATTTAGTGCAAAGGGCACACCAGCCAGAGGCAAACCCTCCCTTGTAGAAGATAGGCTGTCAAGCAAAACAAAGTTTACAACCCCCCACAAGATATGTAAAGCCCAGAAAAAGCAGACTGCTAGATTCACAAGTTTTAATTCCAACAGTTTCTGCCCATCCCTGCTTCCTCTCATGGAGCGGGTTTATTTGGCAGATAAGCCCTTGCTACTTAGAAAAAAATAAAATCAAAGGCAGCAGTATCACAGGAAAAGAAATTCCCTTTCCCCTTTTGACTTCCATTCATCTGCTCTACATGCAGGTTTACTTACAGCGGGGACCAGCAGGTATGCATCCGAGAGCTCAGCGCTGCTCCAGATACCTCCAAACTGGCTCCCTCTCCTCCTCCTCCATCGCCCGCCCCACCCACAGCACCCCAGCCCTTCCAGGAGCTCTTCCAGATCACCTCCCTCCTCAAGGGAATCGGCACTCCGAAGGTGCTACAAGTCACATTTCTGAATTTCTGAGCAGAACCCGGAGCGACTGCAGGGAAAAAAGAAGCAAGTCCTGATGGGGGGGGGCGGGGTGGAGGGGGCAACTAAAAATTCCCATTACAAGTCATCACGACTACTTCATTACCAGCTCATAACATGTCATACAGCTAATTTCCTTCCCCTCCCCTTGCTAAACTTTCACTGAAGGTATTGATTGGACTTGTCAGCACGTTCTCACGTAAGACTGAATTAAGTTAAACAAAACACAACCAACCAGATAGCATGTATTAGATGTCTGCTTAAAAATAACAAGCAGCAACATGCGCAGGCAGTCAGTGCAGCCCCAACGGAGGATGCTCCATAGCCTATTTTGTAACTGCTATCAGCACAGAAAAAGCCAGAAGCAGACTTTAACCAGCAACTGCCTGCAAGTAGCAGGACAGCAGCAGAGCACAACTACTGAATCTCGTTTCATGCACCGTATCAGAGTTTAATCTGAGCAGCAGCCACATAAATCCAGAGGGGCTCTATTAAAAACCAGTGCAGGGACTCATCACATGGAGGGAAGTATATATTCAGACTCTGGGCATCTATATATTCCTTAGGAAAGCCTTTTTTTTAGCAACAAGAATTTCTTTGTTGGACAAGTCGGGGTGAATCACATCCCTGTGGCAGGGACATTTCTGCTCCTCTAGCAACAAAGGGCACTAGATATCTCACATGCAATGCCAGTGAAACATTAGCTGTACATGTGTTTGCCAAGCAACTTGGCCATGGGCACTTTAATGTACTGCTATTTTCCATCCTCTCAAAACAGCCACTGTGACCCTGCAGCAGCCCCAGGCTGTCCTAATCCACCCAAATCTCCCGCAGCAAAACCTTAATGACCACTTGCCATCCTCCAACATCAACAGGCACCCTGCTCCCTGCCCCGCCAGACCGGGGTTTCCTTCCCCAGACACAGTGACAGCTCAGCGTCACAGCTGCCCCTTCCCACCACTTCAGAAAGCTCTGCCAAGAAGGCAGCAGGGTCTTTTTTCCAACACTGAGGAGGCACAGGACTATCCTCACCACCAGCAGGTACAGGAGCCCTCTACACCCAGCAAGGCAACAACAGCCCCAGGGACTTCCAGCTTCCACTTACATCTTGCTAAATATCAATCTATTTTTTTCCCCCCAACCAATTAAAGCAAATCAGCACAATAGCAACTTTCCTGAAGACAGAAACATCCCACCCATCCCAGCCCTACCTAGAGGCCCTGGTGTTCAAAGATAAAGCCAGTATGTGGTTCCTATTTGCTGGCATTTACTCAGAGGAGAAGCATCAAAACGCGCCGCCTCCATTTGCTGTGCTCATGGAAGTCGCACACAGCAGATAATCTCCACAAATTGCCACCGAGCACAACAATAACAGACACTTCA
>VZTU01031025.1:126316-163446 GCA_013400835.1 Zapornia atra | reverse complement strand
AAAAAAAAAAACCAAACCCACACAACTTGTCTCTCTTCCTGTGGAGCACCCCAAGTACAGCTTAGAACAAGCATGAGAAGTTTTTTATGACATTTAACTATTATTACTTAGTCTCTAAATATAACTACAGTTATATTTAGCTGTATTACTTAGTCAAAATACACAAAATGTGTCTTTTTATTTATATACAGACATATATAAATAAAACACACATGACTTCTCACTTAGATATACTGATATAAAAATATAAGGACATATATAAAAAAATAAACACACGCACAAGCAATTCTTTCCATGCTGAAAAAAAAAATCCATCCTTTTTATATTATCACCCAAGTATTATTGGTGTTCAGAACTGTAAAATGGAGCACATGCTCTGTGGAACTGATACTCTGAATAAGGTAACTGGCAAAACAGAAATTGGCAGCAATATCAGAATGAAAACTCCACCCCAAGCAACTCTTGATTACAGCAAAACAGCCAATAGCATATATTCTTCTTGTTAACCAATGAAATGGTTGCGCAGCGAAAATGGCAAGAAATTTCAAGCACAGTGAAAGACAGAAGGGTACAAAGGGCAAGAGAGACACTCTGAGGCTGCCAGATTTAGTAAAGCAGTCTAGGAAGAGCCATGAAAAGAAACGACCCCGAAACCTCCTTAAATACCATACCGTGTTAGAAACCAAAATGAGCTGCTTCAGTTTGAAGCACGCCTAAAGGAGGGTACATCCACAGAGTTTGGAGGAGCTCGTGGACAGTTCCACATGGTTTTTTTCCCCTCATTTCTGCCATGGCACTGGTAGTCCTGTAACAACTGAAATATGTCCCACAACATGCTAATTCCAACCTGTGAGCTGACACCAGTTAAAAATAAAAGCTTCATAAAAGGTTTAACCTTTAGACCTGAGCGGCTTGCTGCTTCAGCTTACAGCACAGCTCCACCAACAACCGTGCCAGCACAGCTGAAGAAAGGAGGAGAGGCAGCCACAGATGAGCCACAGCCAACACAGCTGCTGAGAAAACAGAGTGTGGAACTACACCTTCGGGAGGTTTTTGGGTTGTGTTTAATGGAGTTTACTGCTTTATTAGAGAACATTAATTCCTGCAAAGCTGGTCCCGCAGCTGACAGTCACAGTATCCCTCCCTGACACACACAGTCACAGAGTTTTCCTGATGTCTAATAAGGGTTGAGCTCATATTGCATTCCTTCCCCCAGGCAGAGGCATGTGACTTGTGTCTCCTGCATTCATGGAATCTCAGACTGTTTTGGGTTGGAAGGAACCTCAAAGTCCATCTAGTCCCACTCCCCTGCCATGGGCAGAGACACCCTCCACCAGACCAGGTTGCCCAAAGCCCCATCCCACCTGACCTTGAGCACTGCCAGGGAGGCAACCTGTTTCAGGTATGTTTGTACAAATTCTGTGGCAACTTAACCTGAGGAAGCCCCTACCAAGGTAGGATGGAATTGGCCAAGGGACTCAAAAATTGCTAGGACCACCTGAGGCTGAAAAGGACCAACAGTGTCTCACTAAAAATCTTGTTTCATGAGGATACCAAGATCGTATTTAGACAGTAGAGAACTTACCAAGATTCTACAAGACTATTACTGAAAGGAGTATGGCAGATATGTAATATTAAAAAAGTCCCAACCCAAAACTTATCACGATATATTTTTAAATAAGAATCACTTTTTTTTTTTTAACTAGGGGGCCATGGATTAAGCCACGAAAAAGAGCGGTTTCTTTCAAAGTTGATTCACTAAAACACACAGAAGTTAAGCCATAGTAACTTCAGTCACAAGTTATCACACACAGACCTCTGCACTTTTCTGTGCTTCTGATGACAGCCGCTGCACTGTGGTAAAGCAGATGTTGAACTCCTGGATGATCGATGGGTATAAGCTGTTGAAGTCGAGAAGCAAAATAAACTTGTCATAAAAACCTAAAACAGAGTTTAAAACAAAAGTCACAGTTACTCAGACTCCCTAAGGACTTCATCCAACCCCACAATTAACACGTAAGCGACAGTTAATACACTGTACCACAGACCCGGCATCTAAATGGCTTAACGCAGCTGCTGAGACGCGCCACTAACCGTCACAGAGAGCTGTCAGAAGTGGAACGATCCAACTCCATTAACTCACCAGAGTTGAACAGATAGCTTCTGTGTTACTGTAGGACACTTGTACAGTTTTCCCCACATAGAGGAGAAACTGAAAGAGAACTTACGTGTCCGTTGGAAAATTACACACAGATGACCGGTCCTAACTGTTCACAAGACCATTATCCCCTCACAAAACGCCAAGAGGAAAAAAAACTGTCCCAGGTAATTCCACAATCAATGCTGGGAACTTTCTTGTATGCAACAATCCTCCCCACCAAAAAACCACCATGCTGAACTCCCACAAGATACAGAGATTCTCATTAACAGAACCTACCTGTGTCTAACTTCATAGAAAGAAAGAAGATTGCCACATCTTACCGACTTTGGGATCCAAGACTAAGCCCCCAGCATACGCTGCTTTCTTTTTCCCTATCTTTGATTTATTCTGATCTTCAAAATCTTCATCTTCATCCACCTACATTTGGCATTTAAAAAAGTCATTATCTAGTCTCCAAGATTTCTGTACTGTTGGAGGAGTTATTTTTGGCAAATCAAATATGAAATTGGGAGCCAGTGCACAGAGTTCCTTTGTAAATTACATGTGAAACATGCTGTTTTCATCATGATCCTTATTAAAGCTCTCTGCATGTCAAAACAGCATTCAAACCAACTCCTATAGGAACAAACTGCTAACGAGAGATGATAACGACCTTATGGAATTGTCGTCATTCAACATGGCACCAGTATGCATTTTCTGGCTGGCTGTCAAAGCCAACACCAGGAAAAGAAACAACTGTTGACCCAGAAGTAGTAATACTGCCCAATTAAAATGTAGTGTTTGGAAATGCAATGGTTGGGCTTTAATAAACAAATAGCCCCAACTATTGTTACTGACCTAAAGACATTTGGGTCAGTATTTTGATATTTGTTTTATTGTAGTAAGAATTTTTCTCACAGTTGCTCAATTCTGCTCTGAATCATTTACAATTCTGGCACTGCTCAGATGAAACAAGACAATCTACAGAACTTACTGCTTTGGAATTTGCTGTTGAACTTATTTAAAAGTAAAACTAAAAAGCAAAATATAGTGAAATACAAATACATTCTACAGTTTTAATTTGCTTACTAACAAACATATAGATGTTTCTATAAATACTATTTACACTGGTATTATCCAAAGGAAATTTTCAATACCCTTGGATATTTTACCCACATTCACAAATCTCCCACTTTACAAACGCTACTTGAAATACTGTTAATTACCAAAATAATTGTAGGGCAAGTGTCCATCTATTAAGCAACACTTTTTCCTACACAGCCAAGTACTTAGCTTATTTAAATTTTAAGCTGAGTTTCCACAGATCTGTGATACAATGGAAGAGACATTACACTGTCCCTTTAAACCACACATTTCTCCATTATCAACTCAACAGAACAGCTTATATCTAACATATGTTTGGGTCTTCCATTCTCTCACAAAACAATAACACGCAAAAGATTGAAGAATTTTTTTTTTTTTCCAAAATTTTTAAAACAAAATTATTGTAGAGATAAAAACTGGACCCACCAGCTTATGCAGAGGCTTTTTAAAGACTTGTTTGTCCGGCACTATGTAGTCTCTCTCATAAAATGCATGAAGCAGCAAGAACTCATTACGTTCAGACCGTCCGCCCATCATCGTCCTTGACTATAGAAAGGTGACAGAAGAATTGAAAGCAAAGCCCAGAAAACACTGACATACAAAAATAAACCCAGCAATGTCCTTCAATGAGTGTTACTACTATTATTTCCTACCGTCACCATGCACAAATCTCAAATGAGACATTTCTATGGAAGTTTTACATTATTACTCAACTAGACCATTGAACTCTCACACTCGTATCATGTAGTCTCCATTAGTGTTTACAAATTAAAACTATCAAATCAAGCACAGAAAACATGGAGCTGTTTTTGTGGGACAATGGAGGGGGGGTCAGAAAGTCATAGAAACGTACCATGACATTCCCAGAGATGTTTGTTATTTGAAGAGCCAGGGGCAGAACATTGAGCTCACACATGATCTGGAGAATGAACTTGGCATCCATCCAGGTGTTTTCCAGCATGAACAGCAAGTGAGGAGAATCACTGGGGAAAGAAAGGGGACGGCCTAGTAAAGCAAAATCAGCCTCCTTCGTACTCTGTAGCAGTTTAGACCTATACGCTGTACAGTACATGTGGCATCTGTAGCACACCAGTGCTGAATTATATACAAGCTCTTTTAATTAAAAAATAAACCAAAATAAACCCTACCTCAAACCAATGGCACAATCCAAAACCCCAAAAAACCAACCCAAAACCCCAAAGCTCAAGCTTGGAGATCATATTAGCGCATCTAAACCAGTGCTCTCATGAATCAATATGCTCTGCATGTAGTAAACCATCACCCATGAACAGCTTGAAACAATTTTTACTTTTCAATTTTACATTTTTTACCTAATTTTTTTCCTTTTCAAATACCAGTATGCTAAGTCAGCACCTCTGTGACAAAGCAAGTAAGCATGAAACTACAGCCGGAAATTAGCCCCTCTGCTTTCCAGTGGAGGACTGGACACGCAGCACAGCAACACACCTGTACATATTCCGAATCTCCTCTGGTTGAATGGCCACCTTCTCTGTCCTCAGAACCTGCCGGACCAGCTCAGCCAAATGGTAACTCTTGCAGCGAATCAGCTCTTTAGCCGAAATCTCCACATCGCAGATCATGCGGCCACAGGCAGCGTTCCTCTCAGCAAAGCCCCCGCGACCCTTAGCATCACACAAGGAAACAAACCCCCAAACATAACTAAGTGTCCAAGCATTAACAAAAACCAGCTACCCAAAATATATACTTACGGGTCTCAGTTGGGTCACTAAATACTCTATTCTAAATTCTACTAAATACAACTAATACTCAAGCTTTATAGTTACCCCCTAAAGGAATCCCTGGTATCTTTCAGTATATGTGGATAATTCTTTACCTTCTTTTTTCTCCTTTAATAATTCAAATAGCCCCACACGTGTGGATTTTGGGTTTCCTCCAAGGGTATTTTTGTACTAACAGCAGGACAAAAAAAGTCACAGAACAAAGGACACACAAATACTTGCCTTGGCCTCTAAGGAGGACAGGAACCCTCAAGAACATGGCCACACTGAGCACTCCTGGGCTCCAGGCCCCACAGATTGTCCTCTGAACAAACTAAGAACTACAGAATTATTAACTTAGCAGCTCTCTATGGGATGATTCACCAATCAATCCAAATCACATCTTCTCATTTTACAGTTATAGCAGACAAAGACTGTTACAGTAAAGACTATTGCAATTAATCTGTCATTACCATCATCTAGTTGAGATATGTAAACTAAATTAGCCTAACTTGAAAATTAGTTTAGCTTATTACTGTAATAAAAGTCATATAAACACTCATCATTTCTGATCTGGGACATATGAAATTCAGCGTGACCAACAGTCAAAATACATCAGTGTCACATTTACAATTCCTCAGCAAAATTAATTCATTTTTAATCACATGCAACACAAAGGGGCTTAAAGGACTTGAGCAATCTTATTACCCCAAGCTTTGGCATATTGGACCTCCTCAGTCGACCTATCTTGGACCAGTGAGGGACTTTGGACACATTAATTCTTTGAAGCAGCACTTCCAGATCAAATCCATAAATATTGTGACCCTTGTAGCAGAAAAAATAACAAAAAAAGGTTACAACAAATGCAAATTGAAAGACTTACTTTCATACACTCAGTATTCCTTTGCCCTCTGTGGTTTTTTCACACTAATTGATGGCATTATCTCTCTCATAGAAAGCACTTTCTAAAAGAACGTTCATCAACAGTACTCATTAGTCTTAACACTAACAATGCTGTTCAGCAGAATACCAAAATCAGCTCTATAGCTGACTCACTGCACACATGGAACAGCTTTATGCTTTGATACCAGAGATTAGGATTTAAAGTTTTTTAGAAGGAAAAAGAACCCCAGTAGTCTTTACACAGCATATAAGCTTAGCTATGAGTAATTCCTCTTCCCAACATCCATGAAAGTCTCAATATTGACATCAAAAGTACCTAATTTTTTTTCCCCTTTGATACTACAACAGGCATAGCTGCTAAATGCAGCCAGGAAGGCCTTGCTACCAGTATTTACATATCAAAGTACTCCAGCAGTATTTCCCAAAGTTTAAACAGTGCAAAGGACATTGCTGACACTGCTCTGCAACCTCAGCTGAAAGCACAGCTTTCACAACCCTGACGAACGTGAGTCTCCCCGGACCAGCCGGTGACCAGGAGCCAGATAGACGGCGTGGTGCAAAGCTGTGCTGGGGAAGCAGCTCCTTAGCACCATTCACAGCTTTACAGCTGTAGCAGAGGGATCCAACATATATTGATACAGCTTGGTTTTCAAGAGCACTAATTAAAGCAGGTGCAAATTAAACCCCACTAACGCAGCTCTGTTGTTTTTGAAGCTCAAAACCACCGTCTGCAGTGCTTCCCCTGACCCCTTCCCACAACCACCAGGAAGCTCAGCTTGTAGGGAAATACTGGGTACCAGCCACAGTGAGCTGAAAGCATCAGGAATCTGACTGCTCATTTCATCCCATTCCCACCACTTAATTATTTCTAATTGCCAGAAGAGTAACAAGTCCTATAGAACAAAGCTCAGATTTATAACCAGCTTCAAACCGTCTTCAGAATGCCATTAAATGAAAAAGTCAGGGCTGTACATTCATTAACCATAGCAAAAAAGAAGAAAATGAGTAAATATAAATAAATCCTCAGCTGCCAATACAGTAAACAACCTAAGAATGCTTATTACAAAACTTTGCTTAGATTCGCCGGGTTTGTATGGGTCAGCACTTTGATTTACACAGTCCAAACAGTGACAGAAATTATATGAGCATGAGAACTGAAACAGGAACCAAGAGTTCCCATTTTTCCAGAAAATGTGTTTTGTTTTTCTGAGTAAAGAAATAAAACCCACCCCACCCCTCGTGTTGGGTACTACGGAAACACTGCCTATTTCAGATCCTGTGGGAAATAATAGGATGTATAAAATGCTGCCAGGGAAGATTCTGTATCATCTTTGTATCATCAAAGTATTCCTGCTGTCTTATAAGCAAATTCAATTCATAAGGCAGCCTGAGATAAACATTAAAAAACCTTTAAGGGGACAAAAGAAAAAGAAGAAAGCTGGCCAGCTGACAATATGCTTTAATTTAACTCTCAAAAGTCTCAGAACTACTCACCACAACAACATCTGGGTCAATTTTGTGAATCTTCGCAAGGAAAAATCCCAGCAGTGTTCTCTCTGTTGCAGCAATTTCTATTTTAGCATTCTAAAAGAAGCAAGAGAGCACCTGATTTCAATGACCCAATAAGTTTAAAATGGAAACATCTCCTCTCCCCTACTAGTTACAAGACAATAATACAGCACCACAGAGTTCTCCCTTTCCTTCTGTAATTCAAGGCTTTTTGTTCTCACTCCCATAGACATAGAAAGCTTTTCTCAGAGGCTTTTTTCCATTTTGCTTTTGTATGCAGGTGTCTAGTGATATTTTAAGAGCCTCCTAAGAATCAAGCACACCAGGAAAATGCTCCAGTGTGCATCCTCCACTCACAGGCTCAAGATCGCACAGAAGCGGAGGAAAAACAAAAATAGGTTACTTTATTATTCTGTCAGGTCTCTTTCCCTTTGGAAAGGATGCCTTCTCAATTCTGACAGACTTTACTCTCCAAGGAAAGAAGAAACAAATTCTCCCAGTTTGCTATGAGTACAGAATCAGGGATGATGAAAATTAATCACAATTTTTAGCTCTTTGCAAAAACTCTTCCCCGCTCTCTTGCCTTAACCCTCCATCTCTGTTATGAGCACAGGTAGCAGGAGTAAATGAATCACAGAGCCCACCCCTCTGTTTCTACAAGCAACACAGAGTAAAATAGCTGGATTTAGGCTTGCAGAGTGGAAAACGAAATGAAACAATCACACCATTCCTTGGAATGACACAACTCAGCCAAAGCAACATCATGTTGGTGTTTTAAGGGGTGCTGCAAGCAGAGGGCTAACAGAATGAAGTTACCTTCTTTTTAATAGCTTCTTTGAAGTCATAAGGAAAAATGCAATCACTCGGTTTGGAAACCACTGCAAAAGAAGTTACATTTGTTCTTACATACAAGTTCTTGGTGCTACCCTTCCCATAAGCAGCCATCTGCAACAAAGGGAGCTAAGGAAAACGGCCCTCTAATTCCAAAAAGCTAGCCTGATGTGGAAGCTTGTCTTTTAAAGTTAACTGAGTAATTAGCATAGCATTAAAAACTTTTAATCTTTCATATTGGAGGTTATCTCTCCAGACTAAAACTATGATGCATAGCTTCTGGAGAACTTTCAGGAGCATTCAAAGTTTTCATCACTTTGACAGGGGTCTGATTCTCAAAGTTTAGCTGATCTTACTACGACAACACTGCTGCAAGGGTTTTTCCCTAAGAAACCTTGTTTATAAACCAACATGACATCGTGGGGGTTTTTTTGAAAAATAACTAAAGTGACAGCAAATAAATGGTCTATATTAATGGGTGAATGAAGTAAACCAAGAGAACACATGATGAAGTAAAACTAGTAGAAATGACAGGAAACTCTACAGACCAGGGTTACTTCGCTTTAGCTCAAACTAAGACTTTTTCAATAAAATCTTTAATAAAAAGTCAGTAACCAGTAAAATAAAATTAGGGAGAAAAGCCTGCCCAGGAGTTGAAACTTTGTCACTTACCTATAGTAAGCCAGTATTGTTGGAGTGACAGAATGAAGTAAAAAATAAAAAACAAACCAAAAAAACCCAACAACCAAAACCACCACACAAAACCTCCCCAAAACACAACAAAGTAAAAAACTCTGAATCATTATTTTTTTTTCTACTCATAAACCAATCCAAATACATACCACAGAAGTGTGTCTGAAAAGGAGGCTGGGGGGGAGCCTTATCCAAAGGAAACTTCTGATGAATCAGAGCTGCAACAGCCACAATCTATACCAAGGGGATACAGAACACACAACCTCATAAACATGACTACTATCAATAGCCATTTCTCCCCACCTCCTTTTTTTTAAATTTTCCTCTTCTTCTGTTTCTACAAAAGAGCTTTTTAAAATTAATTACAACTATAAATAAAGACAAGTTATCAATAGAGGAAATAAAACTAAGCAGAACATACTCTCCTAAGTTATCTTATAAATCTGAAAGGGAAAATAATTTATTATGGAAAACTCTGCTTCTATCAAGTTTTGTTCTGAATCTTAAGAGACGTCCCCTCCCACCCACCCCCCCAATTTAAAAGACTCCCTATGAAGCGTGGGGGAGATGTGAGCAGAGCAGGACATGCTGAGATGCCTTGCTTTGGGAAGGGCTGCCCCAAGCAGGCAGTCAAGACTGCCAGGAAGCAAAGAGGTTTTGGCATTCAAAAGTTACTAGCTTTACTGACACTTCTGCTTGCTTTGCTGGCAGGATGACCCTGCTCCCCAGACACTGGTCAGGAAAACCCAACAGAAGACAAAGCAGACAGGCTTTAGAAAGATCTTGGCAAGCAAGAGTCCTGCTGATACTTTGTCTGTGTCTCATTATATTGGCTAGAAACCAGGGTTTTTCCATACTACCCCCCAAAATATTTTAACTGCACCAAGAGGACTAATTCTGCTTGAAAAATATGCCACCCTAATTTTTCTTCCATTCAATTAGCCACAAACAACCATCCTATCCTATCAGTGAAGACTAAGATTCTCACTAAGCTAGAGAGACTTATGTTAAAGGATAGATAAAACTAACTACACGTAGTGGTCTGGAGCCCACAGCTGAGAGTGGCCACCTACATCTCTCCTCCTTCCTGAGAAAAGGAAGGATCTTGCAGCAGAATAGTAATGCTCTAAGATTTAGACCAAATTCTCATTCTATTTCAGAATCCACTTTAGAAGCAGAAAACCAGTAATTTTACCTAGAACCAATAGGCTCTAAAAAAATAAATCCATTAACAGCTGTTCTAGCAGTTTCATTTATAACTATTATACACACAACAGATAAAATAGACAGGATCTACTGTGGCAGTAAATATTCTCACCAAACAAGCCCCCTGAGGCTATGGTTTTCATGCTGGTGAGACCCCAGTAAATATTTCTTTGGAAAGCCCACAGAAAGCTTATTCAGCAGTAAATATGTTTAGACATGCTTTATCAGGTGAAGTTCTTCCAAGCTTTAGAAGTGTATGCCAAAGAGCAAAACCAAAGCAAACTGAGAGCAGATTACTTACCTCATTCTGGTGAGTCTTTGGGTTCTGAGTGGTCTTCATGCTGAGGGACATGACCACCAGAGGAGGAGGAGGAGAAAGTTCTTGAACCACATTCACAAAGCTGGGTTTCATGGCCACAGCCTCCACCTTACACCAGCTGACTGACTGACTTGAGGACTCTGAGGAAACAACACAAACCCCAGGTGAGGCTTCTCTAACAGCGCTGGTGCACAGAGCATGTACTGTTAATGTTTTGCCTTGCTGGGAGAGTCAAACTTCCAGATTAATCCTGCCCAACTTTTGGTAACTCCATGAGACCTAACTCCCCCAGTCAGAAGTCCAGCCACACCTGGGGCTCTTTAGCAACAAGAAGAGAAGGGAGTTTTGTACTGAGGTCAGGAAGACATGTAATGCAAAAAACACCCCTAAAAAACCCTCCAAATCCCAAAAAAACCAAACCAACCCCCCCTCCCCAATAACTCCAGGCAGTTTTTATACAGTCATAGTAAAGGAAGGTATAAGAGAAATTAAACCACCTCAATTACTACACCACCTCTTACATCTTGTGGACAGTCCAAAGGGAAAAGGCTTCATAAAAGTTAAATTATTATAAGTGAAGTAAAAGAATACTCAGAATTTTTTCAAACACTGAGAAGGCAGCCAAAGTGTTAATCTAAATTTTGATTGAATGAGAACAAGAACATATGACTGCCTGAAACACACCAGGTAATGAATTCATTTAGCTATAGTCCTTCAGGAACATGATTACGGAAATGAGGAGATGGGGGAAATGTCCTAAAAGAGTTCATCCTACCCTGGTAGTACAAGCTATCCTAAATTGTAAGAGAGACCACAGCAAGCTATTTATACATAAAATCTACAAGAACTAAAAGTCTATAGACAGATGGAAAAAAAGGTAAGAAAAAAAACCCACAAAAGAGACATGATCACCACTCATTATCATTTGAGAAGTTTTTGGTCTCTAATTCTTCACTGGCTTTAAAAAAGTGATCATTCACAGAAGATGCTTATGAGGTAACTCAGTGTAGGCAGTAAAAGCAGAGGTTGTATTTCTGACACAGTAACCTTTCAAAGACAGCTGCTGGTAGATCCAGTTATCTTACTCCCTGCAAAATCACTTCACCCCTCTCTGGAAACCCACATATTTTACCTTCCCTCAATATCCATGCTCTAAATGCAAACAGGTAACTGAATAAAACATCTTCACTTATAAAAGGCTGATGATCTCTCCAAAGGAAGACAGGCAATCACTTGCTTAAGACTTTTTCATCTTTTAAATTTCCAGTATCTTAACATACAAAGCTTCAAACTTGCACCCCACAGAGCAGTGATCTCAAAATTGGGGTGCCTGCACCCCAAGGGATGTGCAAAACAATCCATTGGGGCATGGAAAGAAATTATTTCTGTGCTATTAATAAATAAATACATTTTAAAGAGTTTATTCCACATACCTAACCCTTTTTAAAATTCTGGTTTGGTGTTTATTTTATAATGTAAATTATAATAGTACAGTAATACATGTATAAATAAATATCCATATATTGGGGGTACAGGCTCAATTTTTTACTGACAGGGGTGCACAACCTAACAAGTCTGGAGACTGCTGCTCCAGAAAAGTTCTGGTGCTACCCAGCACTGATACTCAAACTGCACAGAGCTTCATCCTGGACAGCGACAACAGTTTTTGAAGAAGTTGTAGAAATGTGATCAAATGGTTTGAGACTTGCTTGTTCTAAACCTTTCAGGTATTCTTCTTATCTCCAAGACCCTCTATCGGAAGTGGGGAAGTGAAGCTACCCAAGAAACCTTCTGATAAACTATATATCCCAAAAAAAACCCCCAGGAACCCAGCTCTGGAGCACAAAATGCAGTACAATGACTACAGAAGTTTGCATTAATATAACTAGTCATCTTAAGTAATAGCTTTCAGCAGAGTGAGCATGCCAGAGTTTTGAAATGAGCAATTCTGATCAAGGTAACAGACTCTCTGGGACCTGAAGTCTCTAATAGAAAGTAGGAGTGGGGAACAGAAGAGTTCCCCCCCGGAATACCATTTACCTCTGGTGTGGAAACAGTATTTGAGCTCAAGTGAGGCAGTTCTAAGTGAAGGTAACACACATCAGCATTAAGTAAAACTGAATATTGCCTGAACTGCTGGTTATCATTGCCCTGAAACCTGTCAGACTGGGTATGAGGAACAAAATAGCTCTGGACTGGTAAAGAAATAAAGTGCCAAAAAAACCATGAGGCTAATTCCTGGGCAAAGAACACAGATGATAAACCACTCTCAGCCCTTTAAAAATCAGTGCCAGAAAATGCATTGATGCTTGCCAATGTCTGGTGGAAAACCCATTACAGCTAGTCTGTCTTTTGGCAGAGAGGTGTTTGTCTTGTCTATTCCAGCTCAAAATCCTTATGGGTACCAGCTTTGCCAGTGACTGAGCGAGGTGTTGAAGAAGAGAATCCTCCTGGAGCCAGCATTCATCCTGCCAATTCTACATTCAAAGTGCCCCAAGGAGACTTGGGCTAACAGCTGTAGCTTTTCTCCAGTGTGACCAACTTTCCTACCTTCTTGGCATTTTGCAGCACACCCTGAATAAAGAGCTTTAAGGGAGCCAAAATAAGGTGGCATAACAACCTGTACCTGGTGCACGCCACTCATGAGGCAGAAAGGATTTCAAACTATAAAAGCTCCACACCACAAACTTTTCTAAGTGCCATCAAAAATATCCCCACTACACACATGCACACAAAAAGCTACCCAGCTGTGGTTTGTTCTTAAAAAGGTACATTTGCAGGAAAAAACCCCAAAACAATTGTTAAGATATCAAGAGGGGAAAAAAAAAAGGGTATGCACCAAAGAGTAGCTGGTAGGCACTGCATAGTTCCCTCTCACTGCCATTTGAAGTGATTGTGTCATCTGTACAGCGTGCAGCTTTACAAGGATCGAGCTCTCACTCAAAAAAGGAAGAGTAACTTGCAATTTGTACTAGATAATGAAAAATACACAAATAAATTGCCAGGTTAATTTAGAAAACTGTAATTTGCCTGTACAATCCTCCCCCCAATCTATAATTACATGTGTTTTTCCAGCAACCAAAAAGTATTTCACATGCAAACCACCCTACGTGGATTCTTTATTTCCAGCCAGCAGGGTCCTTTGATCTTCTGACTCATCAGGAGGAGCTCCAGGCTGGAGGTGTTGGTTCCAAACACATGTGAGAAGGTCTGTCCTTTCAGGTCCTGGGGGAGCCGAGGGCAGTCAGCCTAGCAAGGCACAGAAAGCGGTGAGCCATTTCACCCCACACGAGCCTTCGCGGCTGACACGCTATCTTCAGACAGCACCTTAGCACAAACCACACAATACCCAAAATCACTGTGATTCCCCACAGGCAAAGCCTCAACCCCTAATACCTTAGGGTAATTGAAGAAATTACACTACTGACTCAGCTTAAATAGGTGCATAACAAACTCAAGACCACGATGCAGAAACGCACTGAAGCGAAAATTTCTTCACCCATACTGGACAAAAGACAGAAACGCTGTCATCAGCCAAGGCTCCAACAGTGTTCAGTGACCATTGTAGTACAGGTACTGCTCAGGTTGCAAGCTTAATTAGACAGTTACAGCTTCACTCTTGCCTGCCATACCAAGGCTGCATGCTGCACAGCTAAAGAAAAATGTGAGCGCTGGCAGATCCAGACATGAGGCTGCTCCTGCACCTAGGACTAGCAACAAAACTGACTTGAAAAGGCATTACCTCAGCAACCGGCCCAATAGGTTCAAGACTGCTGAGTCTCTTATGTTTGGAACCAAATCAAAGCATTTTTGCTAATGAAGAACAGATGATGTCCCCATGGGATTTTTTTTTTATCTCTCCCCCTCCCCAAATCTTTGCTGCTCAATTTTACAGCTCTCTAACAGAAGTCTCTCTCACCCAGCTGCTATTTGGTAGGGCCACGTAAGCAGAGAGATCAGCTGTTATTCTGGACATGGATTGGACAAAACATTTAAGGTAAATAAATTAAAAGGCCTTGCAGTGCTTCAGGCCATGGTACAGTTCAGCTAAAGGGTTGTTGGGCTGATCAGCTGATTCAGTGGCAAGGCAATAAAAAAAAAAAATCAAGCAGGGTGATTGGGAATATAGGTTGTTTTAAGACAATAAACAAATTATAACCAGGGGAAAAGGTGGGAAGAACGCAGGAAGTTTAGGAAGTATTTTTTCCCTTCATGCTTTATTTAAACAAACAGAGCAGTGCTAGCAAAGCAACGTGCCACAGGCTGCCTGGTAGTGAACTGTTTCTGTTAAGAATCAGCCAACATACAAATGCTAACAAAAAAGCCCTAAGGTTAGGTATTAACCTATTTTTAACCAGTATTGGTTTTAATTAATTTTAATTTTTAATTACAAGACAACAAGCAAGAAACCTCACACTGGTACCTCACAGAGGTACAGCCACGAGCTGGTAAAGATCAATTCCTGCTACTTTTTAAAAAAGAATAAATCATAACATTCTTAATTAGCTAAGCAAGCAGATTATGGTCTTTCATTGGATTAATAATACTCACCGAATATTTAACTTCCAAGTATTCAGATTTTGCTGGAACATCAGGGATCTCAAAAGCATAGTGTTTTTCCACTTTCTATATAAAGCAAAGATATTATTTTTTTCAGCATCTCCCAATTAAACATTCATTCTGTCCAGTAAGAAAGCTAATGACAAAGGCCAGCCAAAACATACACCTCAAATATCATCTTATTACCACTACTGCTGCTCATTAGAACCATCTGAAGATGGTAAGAATGTTTTAGTACCTGTATTTAATCTCTTTAGGCTTTCTTGGCATGAAGATTTTCTACAGAATTGACTTACAGGTATAGTACCCTTTGCAGAACAAAAAAATACACACTTAACTAAGGAAACTCAAAAATGTTCTGTAAATTCACAGGCTACAGACATAGCCATGAGAATGGTTGCAGACCACCACAACACTCCCAAAACGGCTCAGATGGGAAAGAATCTCCAGAGATTGCCTAGTCCAACCACCTGCTCAGAGCTGGGTCAACTGAGCACGTTGCACAGCGTCCTCTCCTGTTCAGTTTTGAGTATTGATATCCCCAAGGATGGAGGCTCCACAGCCTCTCTGGGCAACATGTGCAAGGCCCTGACCTTCCTTGCAGTAAAAAAGTGGTTTCTGTTCTGACAGATTTTGTGTATTTCAAATGGGACCTGTTGCTCTTGTCCTCCAATGGGCACCAACGGGAGAGAAGAGTCTGCCAGTCATCTTTACTCCTGCCCATAAGATGTTTATTTACAATTATAAGATTTGCACCACTAATCCCTCAACCCCAAGCTTTCTCTCTCCCAGGTTGAGCAGTCCCAACTCTGTCAGCTGTTCCTCACACAACAGATGCTCCAGTCTCTGTAATTATCTTCATGGCACTGTGCTGGACTTGCTCCAGTATGCATGCACCCTTCTCATGGCAGGGAGCTCAACTGAACACAGCACTCCATGTATCTCACCAGGGGTGCATAAAGGGGAAAACACCTCCCTCAAACCTGTTGGTAACTCTCTGCCTCATGTGGGATGCCCACGGCCATCTTTGCCACAAAGGTATATCATTGGTTTTGTCCAACTTCACATCTACCATGATGACCAGATCCTTCCCTCCCAAGATGCTTTTTCAGCCAGTCAGCCACCAGCACCAAACTACAGGTGCTGAAGTTACTCCAGACCTGGTGCCTGAGGTTGTTACTTCCCTTTGTTGAACTTGATGAGATTCCTGTAGCCCATGAGACATCTCCAGCCTGTCCTTTGAATGGCAGCACACTCCTCTGGTATATTAGCCACTCGTCCTGGTTTCATATCATCTGCAGACTTGCTGGATGTGTGCTCTGTGCCATCACTGAGTCATTAACAGAGACTTAAAGGCAAGGTAAGTAACAGTCACTGCTTTCCCCTTGTCCAAGCCAGCCATTCTTCCCTTCACAGAAGGCTACCAGCCTGGTTAAGTATGATTTCCCCTTTGTAAATCAACACCAAACACTGCCAAGCACCTTCTTGTGCTTTGTGTCTCTGGAAAACAGTTGTTTTCACAATTATTTGCTCCATCGTCTTTTCCCTGGGCTGTATTTCCCTGGAATTTCCTCCTCCTTGCCTGCCTTGAGGATAGGTTTGACATCTGCTTTCTTCCAGTCACTAGGAACCTCCTCTGATCTACATGACCTTTTGAAAGTAATCAAGAGCAGCCTCACAGCGACACCATCCAGCTCACTCCACATTCATGGGTGCATCCCCATAGGGTCCAATGTACCTGTGCCTATCCAATTTGTTTAAATGTTCCCCACCCTGGTCCTGCTCCACCAAGGACAATTCGGTTTTGACTCAGGCTTTCCTTCTGGTCTCCTGGGGTCAGGGATTGCTGAGGACTGGACTTAGCAGCAAAGACCAAGGTGAAGGTGGCACTGAGTATCTCAGCATTTTCAATACCCTTTATTACCACACTCTTTGTCCCTTTCAGCAGCAGGCCCACATTTTCCCCTAGCCCTCCTGCACCTCTAGAAGCCTTTCCTGCTGCTCTTTGACCCCCTCACACCAGATTCAACTGCAGGTAGGCTTTGGTTTTCCTTTCTCCACCCGGATGTCACCTCCATTATTCTGCGCCCCAATCCTGGCCTGTATCTTAACCAGCCCCTTGCCCATCCTCACGCAAGGCTCCATGCACTCTGAGCAGAAGGGCCTCCCACTCCTCACCATCCCAGCCTGTCCTTAGCCACGTCCTACCCCAGCCAGGTGTCCATGATCCCAATGAGACCGATGCCCTGCAATCACACAGCGCCTCTCCTTTCGCACTGCACACTTCAGTGTGCCAGGGCTTCAGAGAGGCACCCAAGAGCGCCCGATTCCCAGCCAGCTGCCAGCTGCTTGCTCTGTGCTTACAACAGAACCACTTGTATGACAGCATTGTATTTTGCACTTTGAGTGACTCGGGTTTTACTAGAAAGTTTGTTTACCAGTCTCCAGCAAAGATGGTTAAAGCAGCGTCACAGTCAGTACAACCTGACTGGAAGTAAGTAACCCTTCTGCTTTCTTCCAAGAACAATAGTGATTTTCCACAACATGCACAGCTTGGCAGTTTGGAAGCAAAGCCATCTTAATTCTCCAAATATCTTGTATCTTGTGCAACAACATTATGGTACCAGCTGAAATGCCATGCTCTGCCCCATAATATGTATGCTGTGCTCTGGAGTACTTCTCAATCCATCTGCACCACTGGTATATATTATTATGTTATGCCCTAATTGGGTTAGAGATTTGCTCTTCCTACAGTAATTCCCAAAGCCCCTTAAATTTCAAAGCGTATTTTTCACTGGACAGCACACCAAGTTCAGCACATTACTCATAGTTAGCATAATATAGCACTAGGGTAAGTTTATTAAGAAAAAAAACAAAGTCTCTAAATTGGAATAAAATTTACAAACAAACAAAGCACATGGACAGTTAGGGAAACTCAAAGTTACTTGGTTTGGGGGTTGAGCTTTCTCCTTAAATGGACAGCATGAGCAATAGCTCCCTCAGAGCACTGCAGTGAGCAGTGAAGCTTGCTAGTTCCCCTAACGCTGCAGTTTCAAGTCTGCAAAGCCCGGGTGGGAGAGGAGAAGGCCCTCTGCTATAAATAGGAAGAAGGCAAATCCAGAAACAACTGCAGCACCAACAGCCACATGAAAAGCAGACAAAGAGTAACATAACTTGGTACGGGAGCACCACTACAAGGTCAGAACAGCATTACAGATTAGCGTGCAGGAGTAGGTCTGAACTGTGGAGCCACAGCAGCACCTCACACGAGCAGCACATCAGGGCTGAAACGTAACAGACGGCAGCGCAACTGCTTTCAGTACATACCACTGGTGATCCCTCTCCTTCCCTTCCCCCCCCCTTTTTTTTTTATTTTAAAAAATCCTCTCGAGCTTCAAACAAGTTCTTGTTGCAAACGCAAGCTGAACAGAGTGTAAAAATAGTGTGCTGCAGTGATTCATCTGCGTTATTCCACAGAGCTCAGCTCAATTACACAAGCGTCTGGTCATAACTGCAGTGAATGAATGCTTTGCTGCAGAGTAATCTGCCCTTCAAGAGGCCCTTCAGAGAGCAGAAATGAGCAGCAGTGATTAGCTGCTAAGTTCCTGAGTGGAGTAAGGCTGCTTTCAAATTGATTTGTGAAGACTTGCTAACTTGGCAGCAGTGCAACCCATTGAAGCTGCAATTAGCTGCAGGTGCGGGAGGAAATGATGCGGCTTAAGTGTATCTGCTCCCAGGGACCAAGTTTGGGGTGCTTGGCAAGGCCAAGATGCACATGCACACACACCCCTAGAGAACAACTTGTCTCGGTGTAAAAAGACCGGCTTTCTCCGCATCCTCACAGAACTGGGTACTCTGAATAAGAGCTGTGGGTGCGTGGCAGGTATGTTCCTGACCTCCAGCTAAGGGTGGAAGAATAAGAGTTCCTCAGTTTCACAGTGCTGTGCCGAAACTGAGCTCGGCCTTCTAAAAAAGGTATCTTTGAAAGCACCAGCTGCAGAGTAGTGGAAGGCTGGCTGCACCTCACTCAATAGGGGAGGTTCTTCCAAAGCATGTTAGCTCTCAATAGTCACAACTGGGTGAAGATTGTGGTTTTTGGGAGCGTTCACTCAGCTGAGTGCCTCACCACCACCACCACCTCGATTGGAGAGCCCTGCACACCCCTATGGAAACACAGACGCGAGGGCCACACAACCAACGCGTCGTCTCTGGTGATAACACCCCAATGAAAAGCAAGATGACAACTCTGTATGAAAAACAAATCATTAAGGCCTATAACCAGGCAAACTGAGGCGTCTCAGAGAGGAACACAAGAAAAGGAGGACACAGTAATAAGACAACCCCACTACAACCACAATTATTTTGCGGGCAGCAGAAGGACCCCCTGCTGCACCCATGTAAGCCTGGCCAGATTTGGTGCCACTTGCTCACAGCCAGTTTTACATTAAGCTGGAAAAGCTGAGTTACTGTAATACCCTCCTTGAATAGTCCTACAAATTCCCTGCTCTCCAATCCCATCTTTTCTCTTATCCCCCACATTACTAGTGCATTACCCTCCTGCTCACTCCAGTTCTCATTAGACCCTTCGAGGAGGCAGTAACGATCAAAATCAGCAGAACATTAGGCCAGCAAAATAGCACTGGATAGCTTTTTACCATGCTACTAAAATTCAGTTTTCTGAGAATCTGATGAAATAAAAGAGAATTTGACTTTTTACTGCTTTAGAAACACTTCTGGTAGGTTATTCCAGGGCTGCTCTGCACACACAGTTATCCTAACTTACAAATCAATTAAAATTTATAAATTTGTTCTTTTGCTAAAGCTGTCCTTGAAACAGCTGTCTTACTGCTCACCCCCTTTTAATGTTTTTAGAGAACAAAAAAGTCTTATCATTATTCTTCATTTTACCAGGCTAAAAAGAAATAAATAAACTAAAGTTCTTTCATAGTTATCCCTGCTATAACTGATTTAAACAGGTCTTTTGTACCTGTTGTCACTTGAGTTAATCTTTCCTGATCAAGGTGATGAAGTGTTATAATATTCTAGGGAAGATCTAACCAGTGCCTTAGTACTACTACTTCCTTACTCCTTCCTGCTATGGATCACTCCAGTGCATCTGGGGTCCTTGGGGGTAATACAGCACTCATGTGTACAGACAACAGTTGGGTCCTTCACTCTAAGCTCTGCATAAATTCAGTAAAAACCTGAGCAGCTCTGAACTAACATCAGAAGTAACAGTTCAGATACTTCCTGCCTATGATTGTACCTAGATTTTTAAAGGCCATCTTTGAAGGTTAAACTGTATTAGGCCCGCTTCCTACCCCAGGGCTGGCACAAAGAACTCTTTCTCCCTTCTAACACCTGCTGTACCTACAAGTGCTGTTCAGTGCCTTCCTTCCATCTTTGCTAGAGACTGTTGACTCCAGAGCGAGATGTTGTCAGAAGTCAGGTACCGGTGAGGTTTCTTCAGGACAGCAGAGACTAGAAAAGCAGGGGCTTCCAACCTGAATGTTGGATTTCCACAGAAGAGTGTCTGCCACAGAGACTCAAAAGCATCTTTCCTTGGATATTAGGAAGGCTGGATATTAGGAAGAGGCTCTTTACTGAGAGCGTGGCTGGGAACTGGAACAGGCTCCCGAGGGAAGCAGTTACAGCACTGAGCTCGACTGAGTTCAAGAAGCATCTGGACGATGTGCTCAGTCCCATGCTCTGACTTGTCTGGCCCTGTGTGGAGCCAGGAGTTGGGTTTGATGACCCTTAGGGGTCCCTTCTAATTCAGGAGATTCTGTGATTACCTCGCACTGAGGCAGAGGTTTCCCAAGATTCTGCATCTTTTCAAAAGATCGCTCCTCCTCCTTCCATTTCTGAAGTACAAGTGTTTGTATCTTCTCTTTTAACAAAGAATTGATTTGCCCTGAGCTTCCTTCCTCATTCTTGAAAGGGTCTTTGAACAGTGAGCTGTTAGAAACTTGTTTTTGACCCATAGTTAAATTCATTCCTTTCTGATCTCCATACACAGAACCAAAGTTATCATCAAATGCACAAAAGAAACAACACTGATAAAGCTGGGGGGGGGGGGGGGGGAAGCTAAAATTTGCCCCAGAACTGAGGGAAAATAAGCTAGAACAAAAAAGCCCCATAGTTTTACACAGTTCTAATGAAGCATGTGTCTTTCCTGACTAAGTCATGCTCCATGCTGATGAAAATATGTCACGTCTTGCGTGAATTTGCCATTTGAGAAATGGTGCTCACATTTTCACTTCACAGCTTAAACTTTCTGAAGTACTGTAGCTTTGAATTCAGCCACCTTCTAAGGGTCTTTCCAACCCAAAGTACCATGCAAACTTGTTTTTATTTTCCCTCATTTGCATGTTGTTAAATTACATCCTTCTTGCCTTTTTTACTTGTTATCCCATTTCTCGATCAACGGTTCAGGAACAAATCTGACAGTCAGAAGACTGCCAGCCTGGGAAAAGTTAAAGCTAATTCCACACCACCCAGTAATTACAAGGAAAACCAGCTTTGCCCAGCGTTAGGTGGCTAATGACATCTCAATTCAAGAAACACAAGAGTTCCCAAGCACTTGACTGGGAACAACTTCCACGTTAGCCACACAAACTCCCCACCTCCCTGCTGAAAGACAAATGCTCTACAGGAACGAACAAGGAAGCTGTCACACACTGGCAAACCGAGTCAGCCCGATTCTGCAACACTATCAGAATGCCAGCTCTCTTCCTGCAGGCAGATGTATGATACTGCAGGCACAAATTTGGCATTATAGCTAAGTTCTGCTTTCCCAGTGTTCTCCTAAGGGTTTGGTGAGCAAACAGAACACAGCCAAACAACACTGTCAAGACTCCTGCCTGTAACTGTGAGGCCAGAACGGCTTAGGTTTCAAGACCAGATGCCAGCCCTCGCCGCTTGCTCCTTCCTGCGTAAAGGCACCACACAATCCATGCTCCAAAAGGCATGTGTTCTCAAAAGGTAAATCTGCAAGGGTCAGAAGGATGAACCACACCAAGAGGCAAGATTCGACAGGACACCTGGTCAGAAGCAAAGCCAGCCTAATCCCAGTGCGCTGGCCTATCTGCTGGACAACAGAATCTTTCACTTGTAACGCTGACGCCCTGAGCTGATATCCAGGCTTTAGGTATCAGAACTCCTATCTGTTCGCTGTCCTCAAAAGGATCTCTGTGAGGAAGAAAGGCTCCCTGACAGTCAGCCCCATTTCAAAGAAGCTAAGAATGAGTGTTTTTCAAAAGCAGCATGTTTAAGCTTCCGGTGGCACAACCATTTTGTGGATTTACAGTTCTTGGAGGAGTATTGGTATTTGGGAAGACACTGCGATGGCTTTTACAAGCAGGTACACTTACACATGTCAGGAGTGATGTATCCGCATTTCAGCATAACCTCCACCCAGACAGACAGCGTTTCAATAGACCTCCCACCTTATGAACCAGAACAACAGAAAGAAACCAAAGAGGATGCTTGTAGACAAACCTTGGATTTGAACTTCATTATCTTATACTTCGGTGAAACGCAGTCATTAAATTCCTTGAAAACACTCATTAGAGTTACTGGAGTCTCTGTCTCTCTGCCAGTGGATAAGTCAATTTCCTCAAAAAAAAAAACCAACCAGAAGCCAGGTTTACAAATTAATAAAAAATTGCCCACAGATGTTACCAGTACATTTTATTTTGCTTTGCTATTTTGAACCGTGTATGTCTTCTTTAAGGGCAAACTACAATGTAATCAGCCAAGAAACCCCAACTTAAAAAATATTATTTGAAAAATTATTTTAAAAGCACTAAGTTTTATTAGAAAACTTCACCATAGCTGAATTGTCCTAAAGGAGACAATTTGTCTGCAGTTGTTAATGAGGAGGGGGGGGAAGGGGGGGAGGAGAGGTAAGCAGCAAGGCTCTACTCTGCATCTCACATGTGATGATACACTGCATATGTGTTGTACTTCACTTTGCCACCTACACCAGACAACACTAGCTTCAACAGTTCCCATTAAACATGCTACCAGAACTCATAACCTGCCGTAAGCAGAATGAAAGGCATTTATGTTTGACATGCTCAAAAAGATATACTTACTGTTTCACGAGGCAGTAGATAAACAGTTCTCTCAATATTTTTCACTGTCACACAACAGCTGACATAGGTGTCTGCAGATTCAATCCAAACTTTTCCAAATAAAAATACCACGCCTAAGGAAGAAGGGCACAGCAATGAATTCTGTATGTAATTCTTAAATTAATCGTTCTTAATGTTGCTTAAAGCAGCTTAGTATGTGTTCTTGCATGGAAACATACCCATTTCTGGTTCAGGGCCCTGAACAGCAAATCTTTCTGATGTATCAGCACATTCTAAACACCAGCTTTACAAATGGATACCTGTAGAGCTCTTCATGCTCTTATCTCTATCACTATAGTAACACCACCTTGATATGTGAAAATGAAAATGGCATCACACAGCCAGTCTCGGGATTCTGTTCTCATAGTCCGTTTCCGCCTACATTAGTTTGGTAAGTCTTGGGGGAGAGGGAGGAAGGAGAGAGAAGGCAGTGAAAGCTGAAGGTAATCAGTCACTCCTGAAACACGTGTCATCTACAATTTTCCCTTCTTCAGCTAGACCAGTATAATTAACCCATTCTTCCACGAGACCAAGGCTACACTTCTCGAATGTATTTCTACAGGATTTACAAGCCAACTGTTAAAAGCTGGTTGACTGTGAAGAGATTCCAACTGACTATTTTTAACAAATGGTGACAGAGAAAGATGGATGACATGGCAAGAAATCTTGGATGCTAAGACCAAGGCAGACATCCACAAAGCCTAGGAACACAGCAGGACCAGCGCAACTGACTCATCACTGTGAATCAGGGTCATGACCGTAGGTGCCACAGAGATCATGGCACTGTCATATTGTACAGAGATGGTGGCACTAACACAAAATGCTGCAAACCACTAATCAAGCGATGATCAACTTTGAAATAATGAATTTATTCATTATTTCAAAGAACAAGGCTGGCTGGCTTTCACATACAGCTTAGGAACTGCAAATAAATCTTCCATGTACAACTCAAAAACTTGTCTTCACCTGAGATCCCTTCAAACTCCAAATAATTTGAAATCTGATTACATGAAAGACACTCTTCCCTGCAGCACCCTGCTATTAATGAAATCAGAAATACCAGAGCTGAGACTGTCTCAGAAACAGTGTTTCAGCTTGGGAGAGATTTTGAAGCCTACATTCCTCCTTGGTCTGACAATGCACAAACACGTCCTTGGTTAAGAGTGATAATTTATCTTTGCCATGCGATCCATCAGATGTAAAGGCACCTTTTGTACTCCATTAGATCAAAGATAAATCAGGGAAGATGCACTGAGATGGATGACAGAGTTAGTGTGACAGGCTAAGGAAAATCATTTCTTGAGTGCCTGGAATAGATGTGAACAAGACTACTTTTGTCAAGGACGGAGAAGAGAATGCTGCAGTTTTGAAGATGATGAGAGCAAGGCTACAAGCTTCAGCTGCACAGAGTATCTCAGGGATTTTAATACAGAGGCAATCTTCAAGATTTAGACAGTTCGAATAAAAGGATCTAGAAAGAGCTCAAATTATAGATCTAAGTGACAGGGAAGATGAAGTTCTTGTCCCCAGCAGTTGTCTTCTTTTTCTTTTTTAAAGGGATAAAAAAAAAAAGATAGGGTTGTAGCACACAGAAAGGTGAAACTATGGGAAAGACCACACAACAGGAGTTGGTCCTTTGAACAGCTGGCAATATTAAGAGCATGGAGAAGTTAACCTGTCAGAGGCACACATATAAGCAAGTGAAGTAGAAAGGATACATGAGCCAAGACAGGGTAAAAGGCTGCCTGGATTGCAAAGACAAGGTTCAATCAACTCTAGCATGGACAAATAAGTAGTCTTAATCCTAAAATCTTACAGAATCAGAATAATTTAGGATGGAAAGAACTTCTGGAGGTGTCCTGGTTTCAGGTGAGGTTTTCTGCTCCATAAGCTTCTGCTACATGGGTTGGGTACACAGGACTTCATCAGGATCTGTGGGCAACTGTGAGTTGTCCCGGTCACAACAAACCATCTCCCACACAGCTAATTCCCTCAAGCACTGGATACCTCCCCTCCATGGTGGGTCCACTTCCCTGACCAACATACACCTTCACTGAAGAGATACATTTCCCTCATCCTTCAAAGGAGTCACCTCCAGAGGCTGAGGGCTTGTGCCCTTTTCCCCAGTGACTTTCTTGATGCCCCTTCCCCAGACAGGGATCCCAGCTGCTTGGCTTCCCTGTCTCCTAATTCCAAGGTATTGGCCCCATTATCCCAGCACCAAAGCAGCCAAGTGATAACGTGCTCACCCAGAAGGCAGCTTAAGTCTTTTCATGTATCTCTCAGCTCACTCAAGGACAAGGATCAGGTGATGACCTCTGGTTTTGCCTGTTCCTCCTGCTCTCATGACCATCATCACCCCTCACTAAGCGAGCTGATTTCCTTCTGTATTTCTTCTTCTGCATAGGGGTGACTGGTGCCAGCACTGGTTGGTTTCCTGGCTCAGCTGCAAGGTCTGTTACCGGGGTCTGAGTAGCCACAGCACCTGCTGGGGTTGCTGCAGTGCCTGTGGGTTTGCTTGCCTTATCTTCCCCCCATGGCACTGCCTACCATCAAGCAGGGTTTGATAGATAGTGGCCAGGGCCCAGCACAGTGCAGTGAGTTCTGCTTCCTTGGAACAGCAGTAGCATTTCCCTCTCAGTCTGTCACTTTTTCAGGGTCCTGTACCTGCTCAGTGGTGAAGCTGCAAACCATTGGAGGTGAGAAGTTCTCTAGATACCTGCCCATATTCTCCCACATACCATGCCACCCAGGGCAGATCTTTGGGTGATATCCTTAAAGCAGTGAATTTGTAACCCTGAACAGGACTGGAAGCACATTCAGGAGACCGGGCAACAGGAACAGACTGGCCTGAACATCCCAGGGGCAGTTCTCAAGTTCTCAAATGCTGTTGTAATCTACCTGAAGGGAAAAAGGAGAGGAGGAAGTATCCCCCAGCCCCCTTCCCCACAGATCAGGTTTGCACCTGGTAATTATTTAATTATCAATCCAAACAGATGTTGTCCAGGGTATGGACAGAAATGCCACATACAAATAGCAGCTTAATCTCATGACCATTGCTGTTATTGTAAGTAGATACCAAAAATACAACAAACTGAGAATACTGACTGCCCCCTCCCCCCAGAGGGGAGCTGCACAGAGCAAGTGTGGGTTCACATACCACAGCCACGTGACCAAAACCCCCACTGTGACCAGCCACTGTTTACATATCACTATAAACACTTATCACTGCTTTGTCTGGATAAATCCAGTCAGATTTATCATTATCCCAACCCTTCCAGCCCCACGCTGGGTGCCACAAAGGACTGTCAGGGGGATGGGCAGAACTCCACACATAACAGGGCAAGGGAAGGGCACTTTGCCCAGACAGCACAGAAGAGAGGGGGAAACAACAACAACAGGACTTGGAGCTGAACATACACAAACAGTGATAACACAAGGCAACTTACAGACCCAATGACCAACCAGACCGTTCTGGAGGCACAAAGACCTGTCCCTCCCTGGCCAGCCCCCTTTTATGGGGGGACACACATGATGTCATGTGGTGTGGAATACCCCTTGGCCAGCTCTGCTCACCTGTGTCAGCTCCTTGTGGAAATTAATTCTGTCCCAGCCAGAACCAGGACAGAAGGTCACCAAGCCCAACACACACACACCACCCACCCACACATGCTGTGGAAGCAGGGCTAACTTGGAAGCGCTTTCAGATGCAGCTCATACATAAGACAGGGGGATGAGAGAAAAGGTATTGGGGCCTAGCCCCTGTAAGCCTGATTATTGAAAGAAGAAGGGAGGGGAGGGCGGAGAAGAGAAGGAAAAAGGAAAAAAAAGAGTAAGTCTTATAAAACACAAAGTCTGTGAAAAGAAAGATCACGTTACCAATGAATCAAAAAAGCAAGCAAAGTCAAGAGACAGGGAAAATGTCTCACAGAGGGCAAAGAAAGGGCAATTTTTATTCATTATTTCTTTAAAATGTTAATAGGACTAAAATTCTCAAGTTCTCTGCCTAAGATAGTAAAAGGAGTTATGAAAAGTAAGCCTCCAAAAAAAAAAAATCATTAAGTTTTTAAAGAGTCTTATGATTATCCTATAGTATTTACTCTTCAGGCAATGCATTTGACATCACAGCAAATGAGGCATAAACAAAGATCATGAACATGTTAAACAAAAAGCAGTATCAAAATTTTCCCTTCCACGCTACTAATTGAAAACAGGTGCAGTCTTTATTATTCAATCCTGAAAAAGTCATAATGAGAAAAGAACACTCCTTGCATGCGAGGAACAGAAATCCTTTCATAATTATGTTCCATTCAGCAACCACTGACTTAGAAAACAAAAAAGAAAGAAAAAAGAACAATAGCGGGGTCTTTAAAAGTAGCAATTTTATATTAGAGCCATTGATTTCATCAAGATATCTATGATTATTACCACTCCCATCACCAAGCTGTTCAGCACAGGCTCACATTTAAGTCTGGCATCGCAACTCACAACAAAAGGTGTAACAGAGAAACATATCTGGCTCGATGCTTACAGCATCAACCCTGAAAACCTTCAGCAACATACAGAAGAACTTTCTGGTAAACCTACATGCAGTACAAACTAGAAACCCAAGATCCTAAAGCCGCTGATGAAACGAGAAGGCAGACGGGAAGCGCTCAGAACAGATGTGAACGTGACTACTTTTGTCAGGGCTGATCAGGATCAGAATGCTGCTGTTGTGAAAATGGTGGGGAGCCAGGATTCACACTTCAACTGCACAAAGTGTCTTAAGGGGAAGGGATGTAGACAGAGCATGTATTTTTTTTAAGTTCACCTTTCTCCCTTGATAGGCAGGCCTTTCCTTCATATAAAAATTATGCAACTGCTCCTGTACAGGAGAGTTTTGGCTCTAACGGAGAATCATCTCCTAATCATCTGCCAGAATTTTAAATTACTCTTCCAGAAACAAGAAGAAAGCATGCTCAATTCTTGCACCACTGAGTAAGAAATTAACAATACCAGATCATTCCTGAAGCACACAAGGTTTTAAGGTGGCCAGTGAGTCACCAACATTAAGAATTGCTAGTAGGTCCCTCTGTACCTCCCTACTACTATAGTAGGGTATTGTAGTCTCTACTAGGCCAAGAGACAACATTCTTACTTTGCCCAGGTGCAGTGCCTTGCACCAAAGACAGAGGTGCAGAACAAGTTCCAAGTGAGCCCAGAGGGACAGGACACCAGACATATTTTAGGCAAGTTGAAAATCCTGGTTACAAAAAAAGAACCAGAATGGCATTTTCTGCCCTTAACTGAGTAGTTACCTGGCTGACTGTACTGATCTTCGTAAGCATCCAGCCAATAAAATCTTAGGACTTGATCATCATTTTCCCCTTTCACAAGTGGAAGGAGATTGGGGTCCAGCTGAACTTCTGCCACTACTGCATCAGCTTCGTCCTCATCCATTCTGTCCCAACATGAGATATCTGGGAGAGAACAACTCCTGCAGGTTTTGCAAAGAAAGAAACAAGAAGTAAAACTGTGCCTTTGCTGCAACCACTACTGTTTCATTTTTTTTCAGCCCTATATTCTCCGGCCTTTTGTTCCCTTTCCACTTCACCAAGCAACATTCCCAACAGCTGGGTTTCCTCAGATTTCTCCTGAAAAGGAGGAGGGAGTGACTAAGAGAGAAACCCACATTTGAGTGTAGTTATCAGTACAGAACACGCAGGCTTAGAAGTTACTCACATGGTATTTTAGCCTTGGCCATTCAAGCCTTTACATAACAAATCCATCCACCCATCTGTACAAGTTGCTCAGTGGGAACACCATTTCAGCAGAACTACATTTTCAGTCGTTGAATGTTTAAGTCTTTTTGATCATTGAGATACTTCAGTTTGAAGTTATGGAAACATACGATTCACGACTCTTCTAAACAGTTAGAAAAATGGTGAAATCCCCCCTTTTTTTTGTATGCTCTAACACATAGCTGCCTGTTCACCATGTGGAATTACTTTTAGTGGTGATACTTTGAATTCAACTAACATTACGTAGTACCTTCACAGATGCATGAAGTAAGCATTGTTAGCTATTCTTCAGTTTTGCTTATTGGCACCAAAATTCATTAACACTCATATCAAGCTACCTTAATGTACTGAAATACATGTTGTGTTGTCATCTGCTAAATGCCAGGAACATGGTATGATTTTTCAAGTAGCTATCAGCACGTTCAACTTCACCGTTTTTAATGTCACTACAAACAAGAAACCCAACATTGCATAGCATTATCGTTTGTACTGGATCAATTATCCCACTGGCAAAGATAAATCTTAGGCTTATTAGTGGAATAAAAAAAAAAAAAAAGAGATTCTTACAAGATAGATGTCTCCTTCTTCTCTGATTCCAGCTTCCTTGTCTCCTTCTCTTCGATTTCCGCGTGTCTCTTCAAGCTTTCACCTGTCTTAGGTATGGCTTCCACATCCTCTGCTTCCATAGGTTCATCAAAGTCCTGCTCATCAAAATCCATCATTCCCTGATCATTATCTAGAAGTGTTGAACACAGAACCAAAGGCTTGAGTCACTAAAGCGACACACCACGTGCTAAGCAGTATGCACAGACAGCACACTATGGGCATGAACATAACACAGAGCATTAATATACAAACAAAACACCACACATAAGCTAGCTAAGCATCTAACTCCCATCAACAAAGAAGTGCTTTAACACTAATATGCCACATTTAAAGTGTTTCCAGAACTAGGTTTTGATTTCTTTTTGATACCTTCAATAGCTTTCTCTTCTACTGTCTTCACTATTCCCCCATTTTCTGTAGCTTTTTGCACATACTCAGTATCCTCATTTTCAGAGACTCTGACAGATTTTGCTGTGTAATTGGGACGTTTAGGATGAAGTGAAGCTGGAGGAAGTGCTTCCTTTCTGAGATGAGCAGGAGCTTTCTTTGATACAGGAGTGATTACCTGAAAGACATTTTAGCTGTGCGTTAGAAAAATTCTCCTAAGGGCAAAAAAAGGGGGGGAAAAAAAAAACCAAAAACTTAGCACTTGCTATTTGCAGAACTAGCAACCAGTGCTGGAGGAAAAGCTCCACATATTTTGCAGCATGACAGCCAGACCAACCTCATGGGTTGGGATAAGGACAGTTTATTAGGACAGCAGAGAAGTAACAATAATAGGACTTTTATAGCAAAAATATATTAAACTGGTGATACACAATGCAGTTTCTCACTGAACTTCACAACTCAGGCCGTACAGCTCAGAGCCACCCCGAAACCAGACAGTCCCCAAAAAACACATATCCTGGAGCCGTGTGCTCCTCCCCTAGCCAGCCCCCTTCATGCTGAGCATGATGTAATTGGTATGGAATACCCTTTTTGGACAGCTTGGGTCAGCTGTCCCATCTGTGTCCCCTCCCAGCTTCCTGGGTGCAGAGCAATATGAACGACTGAAAAGTCCCTGAATGCTCAGCAACAACTAAAACACCAGGGTGTTATCAGCACTGCTCTCATCCCAGCTCCCAAACAGGACATTCCACCTGCTGCTAGAAAGTTAACTCTATCCTAGCCAAAACCAGGACACATATTCTGCTCACCTCCCTGAAGTAGAAAGCATCACTGCCACCTTGCTTTTTATGGCCATTTATTTCCTAAGGCTGAGCTCTTCATCCTCTTCATCTGTTTCATCATCCAAGATCTCCAATTCCTTCTCAGAGGACAACAGAAGCTACCATCTGAACAGCCTGTCTTGGGATTCATTTCCTTCTCAATGTTTCCTACTGAAAGTGACCATACTTTGTGTTTTGCACCAGGAAGATTCTCTCTTAGTATATCCCCTGTTTTTTTTTTCCTTTTCAGTTACCTCTAGGCTCCAACACACTTGCTGAAATGAGAGCCACTGGTGATTATTTTCAGTGTAAGAGTTGATGTCACTATTACACAAAGTTTCACAAATTTGATTTATCTAGTCTATTCCATTTGCCCTCTGCAGACTCTTATCACTATCTCATTGTATTTCCAGCTACACTAGCCTTCCATCCCTAGCAGCCCACCCCTTCTTTCACTCAATCTTCCACGAGGGTAAACTTCTACCCATTGCTTCAATTTTCCATTCGCTTTCACTTTCTGAGGAGTTTCTTGTCCTTTTCCACACCTGCAAATACTCTTTCTTCTGCTTAATTCACTTCCCACCATCCTTTCCTTGCCACGGCATCTTTTCTACTCTTAAAGAAAAAAGGCAAAGCAGAAGCTTGCCTTGCTGAGATGCACCTAAGATTATAAAAAGTTTATAAACCTGTCAAATGTTAGCCCCAACACTTCTCTGCCAGTACCCAGCCACACAAAACTGTGACACAGCTACCTACTACTACTAAAGATACAGACAGAGTTATGATCTGTTTATGTACTAACACAGAAGAGGAAGATGAAAAATGCATGACATTACACAGTAACATTGCTGAGGAAGCTAATGAGAAAGGCAATTTCTGGAAACTCAAATAAAAGACCACGGTATTCAAATCAACCAAAACACAGATTAATGTTTATTAATTTGAACTTTTTTTGATTTTTTTTTTAACTTTACCTTAGGAGTTTGGGACTGCACAGAGAAAGGATTCAGTGACGCTCCAGCAGGTCTTTTCCTTTTCAGCATTATAATTGGTGGTGGGCTTATCTGAACTGTCTAAATATTGAAAGAAAAGAGGAAGTCAGAAAATGAAGAGGCATTGTTTTGTGGGGTTTTTTGCCTTGGTTAGTAACGTTCTCCACTAAAGAGAAAGGAGGCCACCGGTATTTCTCATTCGTCAAGAACAACGTAACTCCTGACATACAACTCAGCCACGTAAAATGTTTTCTGAGCAATCAGCCCATGAAGACAGACACCTGATTATTTTTTTGGTAAACAGTTTGAGAGAAAAAACTGTCATCAGTAAGTGAAACAGTTTCCTAACAGTGGGCATTTCAACAGCTAACCATCCCTTTAACGCACAAGTATCACAGAAGCTGGTGTCATGTCACAGTAGCTGGTCTTCACGTCTGCTGTAAGAGTAATTCTGAGCACACATGCCTTAAGAAAGGCAGCACTCCAGGAAAACCCATCTTAATTTATTTACATGTAGTGGTATTTTATATTCATCCTTATCAAAAGCTAATAGCAAAGGAAATTCTAAAGAACAAACAACAAAGCCAAAAGAGCACCCCAGCTAGCTACTATTTAAGTAAATAGAAGCCGTAGTGTAATTATTAGCACTATTTCCCATCATCAATGCTCCACAGAATTTGACAGCATGAAAATGCATTTGCTTAATGATTTGAGAGCTTCTTCCTGGCCTAAGATTATGTAACTCAATCAGATGTTATAGGAAGAGGTAAAATGGTAAGTGAAGTTTACACTGGAACATCTATACCTCTCTTACTGCTCAGCAAAAATATATCATGCTTGTTGTGATACAACACACTCCAGTGTCTCACTGCCACAGCAGCCTCACAGTTTAGGTGCAAGCAACCTTTTCAGCTTTAGTAAATCCTGCTAGGGGGCATTAACTCATTGAGAAGTCACCAATGATGAGAACAGCCTCACTTGAGAGAGTCCAATCCAGCTCTAAGCTGCCATCTTGCACTCCTAACTCAGAGGAAGCGTTCACCTGGTTTTCTGCAGCAAACTGTGGGAAGCAGGAGGTGGCTACATCATCTGCTGAAACAGCCCTCCCTCAGCTACCCTCCTGAACCCAAAAGCGCCAGATGGAAGTATCCCAGAGTACCCTGGCTGGAGCGTGGTGATGGTATGCATGATTCAGATGCAGGTAAGTCTTGTTTGACTCCAAACTGACTAAAACCTAGAAGGCTGCATCACCACAGGCTCTACATCACATAAACCATCTCTAATCAGGACACAGCGGTTTTGGTTTAGGAAACCAATAGTCATGCAGCTTCTGCATGGTGGAGATGACAGGCAGAATGCACACACACATGCAATATACTGAGATGTGCTACAGAGGAAATCAATCTTAAAGTTCTTCCTAAAACTAGATTATTTTCTTGGTATGTTCCACATCAAGAAAAAAATGAATGGATTAAGGTGTTTCAAGCAGACTGATATACTTACTTCAGCATTAAGATCTTGAAGAATATCCCCTAGTAAATCATCCTTTGACAGGTCCACAGTTTTCTGTAAGGTAACAGATTAAACAGTTTTTAGTTGTATGTGCAAACCCAATCAGAAGACCAGAAGCAAGTGACTAAAAGGTTCCTACAAAACATACAGGAACACCCCATATAGGGAGATTGTAATAGGAGTTTGTGTCTTGCTAGACACAAGAAATTGACATGAGCTCTTGCTTTATTCTACTCCCACTAGAACACTGCAAACAAGTTAGAAAACTTCAAATTCAAAAATGTAAAAACTTACATCTGTGGTCTTTTTCCCAGCACTGGCCATAAACATAGACTTAATGGTGTTTGGCTTTGACACCACAGATTTTTTCACGTTCTTTTTATCACCCATCGATGTTTTGCCACCTTTTCCTACAGGAAAAAAAAAAAAAAAAAAGAAAATTGTGAATCCTACATCAGGAAAGAATAATGTTTAAGGGTCCAGTTCTTATGAGTTTGTCTGCTTCTTCCACATTCACACTGCTGGCTGCAATGAAGCCTGATCATCTTTCCTTTGCTGCCAGCTTGCAAAGACTGTCATGCACTCCAAGAAAAAGAAAAGCACAAAACCCTACCAGCCCCCTGCCTTTCCCAGTCACAGCAGAGACGTTCTTTGCACACTCAAGTTTATACTCCAGAAACAGGACCAAGATACTCTACATGGAAGCACCTCCAGCAAAAGAATAATAATAAAAAAAAAAAGAACATTCAAGATTTTGGCACTAGGCTTGAACCCTAAAAAAATCAGACTCAGGTGGTGCTGAAGTATTCAGCAGTGATCTGACTTCAGTTTGTGGACTTGTCTTCTGCATCACAGGGGATAAGCAGCATCAACAGTCACAGGAACGGAACTACAGAGCTTCAAGTAACATATTCTTTGGCCACATTCACCACCTACCAATGCCAAGAAGTTGCCCATTTTAGACACCTTTTAGAAGTCGCTGCAAGACTTTCTACAGCAGTCATGGTCAACTTGCCTTTCTTAGTGGAACCAAGAGCATCATCATCCAGATCTTCATCAAAGATTTCCCTTCCATCTTCTATGTAACCTATCCCATCTGTAGAAAGACAAGTTTTTAAAAACTTAAATTTTTAATTGTCTTTTGCTATTTTAAAATATATTCCTGATCCAAAGTTTTCATATTTAAGTACTTTCCCACTTTAATATAGTTATAAATGCAAGTGTTAAAAACTACTTCTCTCTCAACTGTATCATCTATTAGACACTATTACATGTTTAATTAGAAACTATTTTAGTCCTTCTTTTCAAAGTTACATCCTGATAAGTGTTAAAAAAACCCTTCAAAAATGGTTCTTAGGGGAAAAATATTTTCATTATCATCCAAATAAACTACTGTGATAACCATGCAAAAGATTAATTTCTATATAAAAGCTTATCCTTAACTATAACTTACCTCAAATCACGAACACGTGGAAGCCTAATTGAGCTATAATAAAATAACCAAAAGAAGTCTCCAAATGAATGTCAACTTACCATCATCAACAATCCAGTCATCATCCTGACGTTCTCTGACCATCCTGGAGTACTCATCCTCATCTATTTCATCATAAACACCTGTGAATTCTTCAACCTACAGTTAAAATATAAGAAGGATTTAACAGTTCCCATACCATTAGTTATAGGTCCATCAGTAAGAACAGAAGACTTCCCAAGAAACGCACGTTTTCCTACACTGTTCACAACTAGTAAGAGCCCTGGGAGAGATTTCATTGTTCATTTCACATTACCAAAAAACCCCCCAAAACCACAACCCAAACAAAAAGAAGCCCAAAACAAAACAACCCCCAAACCAAAAAAAATCCTAGCATTGGCAACTTCTGACCTTTGGGACTTGTTTCAAACACCAAGATGAGCTCAGTGAAAAAGAAGGTGATTTGATGTTCCCAAGTATAATGCTCTTTTGTGCCTCAGAGCAAATTTACATGTTAATGATCTACACACTTCAGGCTTCAGATTTATCCACCTCAATGTGGAAGTCACCTCCTGTTGGTATTGCAATTAATTGGACAGTATCAACGCCACACTGCCACATTTCAGTTCTGCCAGTTAAATACTTGCATTTTGGTTTCTTTCTGGAAACACAGCGTTATCAACATTAATGGATTTCAATCATGTAAAGCTTTGAAATTAAAGTTTACAATAATTTGAGGTAAAACAAAAAGTACTTCCTACCTTAACTTTAATTACCCAACTACATTCAAAAGCTGTGGGATAGTTACCAAGCAGTACCAAGCCATGTTTGACTTGCAGCTAATAAAGCTGTTCTAGTTTTGAAAACAGACACAAATAAATGAAACCACTGCCAAACAATGACAGTTGCATTCCGAAAAACACGCGCTGTTAAAAAACAAAAGCTGATCTGAAGGGCAGATTTTGTTTCCCATAACTTTTAGATACCTATGAAGGGCAGTTAACATCTCAGCTCACATTTAACTTCCTATTACGAAGAAAAGACGAGCAATTTTCACCTCGTATTTTAATTTTTCACCAGCTTTGGCTTTTTTCAGACGTTCCAGTGCTGCCTGATGGCCTCTTCTAGACTTCTTCTCACGCCTAGAACGCGATGCTGCGAAACTTCCAGATTCATCCATAGCTGCAATCAATTAAAAACAAGAGAAATAAGTTGAGTAACGAGCTGCTGTTGTCTTTGGTACTTAGCGTTCAGCAACGTATTAATAGATGGCTGCAGTTTTACTTGAAATGAACATAAGAGATCTCCTGGGCTCGAAGCACAGAGATGCCTCTTGACAAGCCAACTCTGGCATCATACTGAAGGTCTCAGACAGACACCAAGAACAAACGGACTTTGTGCCCGTTCATATTCAGCAAGAAGCTGCCACCTACGTTTCCACAGCACCTCTCAAATCCCATCAACCCTTATCTGAAAAGGATCTCTGCTCCACTCTTTTCTTGGGAATTTCCAGCTCCTTTTACTTTGCATGTCTCCATGACAACTCAGGGACAGGCTCAGAAAAGGCCTGTGTTGCTACAAAGCCATAACGTGGGGTTTTTTTAGGCACCATGTTTAAGGGTGCAGGTAGATTGAGACAAACTAGTTATATGTTGACAGCAGAAGAGCATCTCCCTTTGCACTGCTCCGCCCAGCAAGGTGCTCTCATCCGCTCCTCTCAAGCCCTCTTCTCTCTCTCTGGGGTTTCTGGGGCAGACATCGGTCTGGCCACAGAGAGCGAACGGTCCCAATCCAGCTCTCGAAAGCAGGCAACTGGCCCGGGCACAAGGCGGCAGGTTCTGTGCGACAAGCCGAATCGGAGGAGACGCAGCAGCCAGGATAAAGCTCGTCCCTTTCTGGCGGCAGCGGGAGGCCGAACCGCTAGCAGCGCCGCACTCGGGAGCACGGCTGAAGCAAGCAAGGAAGGACTCGTGTCCTTAAGGGCCGGGACGCACCAAAACCGAGCACCTAACACCGACCGGTGCCAGATGCGGAAGACCTACAAAGATGCGGTAGCGCTTCGGGTGTCTTTACACAAGATTCGCTGGCAACTGCGTGGTTTCACTGTCAGCAAGCGCCCAAGGCAGCGCGCTCCGGCTGAGGCAAACGTGTTTTCACCTCGGCCGAGACCCCTCCGCGCCTGCAGCGAAACGCCAGCGCGCCCCCGGGGGAGGCGTGCCCGGGCTGGCGGCCCGCGGGAGGGAGCCGAGGGGAGGGTGGGGGTGAGGGTGCGGGGTAAGCCGGCCTGCGGGGAACCCAGCGCCGGTGCGGGGCATCGGTGCGGGGCAGGGCAGAAGCCGCCCCTCCCGGTGTAACCCCCACCGGCTACCGGGAGAGGGCCCCCCCGCTTGGGCGGCGCAGGGACTGCCCCGCCCAG
>VZTU01031025.1:53243-104245 GCA_013400835.1 Zapornia atra | reverse complement strand
GGGGGGCGTGGTGGAACGGGACGGGAAGGTGAGGGAGAGGGACTGGACGGGAGGGCGGCGGTAAAACTGAACTGCTTCGGTGGTTCCTGGCTGAAGGGGAGGGAAGGCGCCCTCGCATCGTACGGGCAACTTCACACTCCGAGAGCGGAGGTCGTGAGGGCATGTACCCCGAGAGCAGCGGTTTTGGGGGCATGTACACCGAGAGCGGCGGGATCCNTGAGGGAGAGGGACTGGACGGGAGGGCGGCGGTAAAACTGAACTGCTTCGGTGGTTCCTGGCTGAAGGGGAGGGAAGGCGCCCTCGCATCGTACGGGCAACTTCACACTCCGAGAGCGGAGGTCGTGAGGGCATGTACCCCGAGAGCAGCGGTTTTGGGGGCATGTACCCCGAGAGCGGAGGTACCCCGAGAGCGGCGGTTGCGGGGAGTTGCCCATTTCCCTGCGCTGATTCAAAACGATGGGCGCCTTTCCTCGCCTCTCGTCGAAGCCGTTGCTCGCTCCCCTCAGAAACCCCGCTCCGTTCCCCGGCGCGGCGCGCCCCCTCCCGGCCCGCCGTTGGCCGGGCGGTGGGGAAGGGGTCGCGGCACACGCGGGGCCGGCGGAGGCGCGATCCGGGAGTGCGTGATGGATGCAACAGTTGAGTGCTGGAAACGAGATGGTTTAACGCCGGAGTTGAGGCGCAGCCCTAATTAAAACGTACTTAAGCGTCAAACTTCGGTAATTAAATTCAGCGCTGTAGTTGAGACGTTGTTCTGCTGTGACAAGAAATAGCGGCAGTCGTTGGAGCTGACCTAAATTAATGTTTTCTGCTTGCTAGCGTTATAATTGGAATCGGCTTTGGAAAAAATCACTGTTAATTTGTTGGTGAAAGGCTTCTGGAGCTGTTTTAGTGGGGAAAGTTAAGCTCCCGTGTTGTTCCTGCAGTGTGGTGGTACCGGCTGCCTGAGACTTCTCTGTCAAAAGCTCGGATGTAACAACCCGTGTGAATATATTACTCCACGTAGCCTGACACTTTAAAGGATTTTAAAGAAAGAAGTGACAATATGATGCCAGTATTTACAGTATCATGCATTCCAGTATAATTTCTGCGGAAATTAAGGTGACAGCTCGAGTATGTGAACAAAATGGGAATTCATTACAGTGGTTTACATCTTCCTGGGTACCAATTGGGCAGTGGAGACAATTGAATAAAGATTTAGGTGCCCTTACAGAGTGACAGTTTGTCAGTCAACAGATCTATGTTATCTTTGGGGGGGGAAACCCATTACGCTGTGAAGTAGTATGTGGTACGCCATACTTGTCAGGACATAGAGAGTGATGCAAGCAATCATGGTAGAGTTATGCCTTAAGTGAGAAGAATCCAGAGCTGGTGTGCTGAAGAGTTAAAGTGAATCACCCCTTGACAGATGATCTAATAACATGGTTACCGAGTTCCCATCAGATCTTTTTAAAGTTCCTCAGTACTTTCTCTGATCCCACTCCTTTGATGGCAGCATGTACCCTGGTGGGCCAGTAAGTAAGTCACTTCATTAATATAAATGAAAGAGGGTGCCTCACTTAACATTTTAGTATCGTTTTATTGTCCCAGATCTTGGGATGGTACCTCAGGGTGGCTTTGGTACCATGTTTTTGACATTATTGGTGGCAAGTAAGGTCTGTGGTTATTTACAGATGACTTTTTATTGCTGTTAATTGGTTATGACGTGTCACTAAAAGGAATTGTCTGGGCTTTCAAGTTCTTAATATAAGCTCATTTTTAGGAAGCAATTTTTGTTAAGAAATGCAGCTTCAGAATCAGCTCAAGTTTTGGGAGATGAAAGGGGTCTTAGTTCTTTTCTGAAACAGTTGTCATCCTTGTCATTAAACCAACAGTTATTTATTTAAAGCCTTAAAACTGTGAATATTTTCAATGGATGTCTGCCACTAGATCCTCTGATTTTAGACTGTGGGGTCGGCTAGCTTGGCAGGAAGTGTCACAGTGGGACTAAAGAAACTCCCTGTATCCTTCAAAGAGCAGGAAAGCAGGGGGCATTGAAGGCAGGTAGCCTTCAGTGTGCATCGAAACCTGTTTTCCAGTGCCTAGTACTGCAGTGATATAAATTGCCATTAATTTTTTCCCAAGACACTCCTTGGGTTTTCTTAACCAACTACAGCATTACTGAGCAGTTCTGCTTCAGTCAATTCCCCTGGTCTGTCTCTCACTTAATGTTTCCTTTCTCTACTTTCACATGTCTGAAGGCCAGGAAAATCTCTCTTGGAGTGACACACGTACCTTGGTCTCAGTGCACAACTGAGAAACAAACCAATCAGAGTTGCAGGCTTTATCCATAGTGGTGATTTTAGCAGCTTTCTAATCAAGGGACCCCCAACCCCCCAGTAGCATTGCTCCAGTCCTGGTTTCTATATTTTTTTCGGGGTTGGACCCAATGATCTCCCAAGGTCCCTTCCAACCCCTACGATTCTGTGATTCTGTGATTTTTGCCTTTACTGTCTGTGCCAGACTGCTGGGTGAGGTCACTTTCTCATCTGCCACTGTCCCATCCATATCTTTTTAAGTGAGCATTGCTCCTCCTACCTAAACCCCAGGGTACCCACGGTTTGGTCCTAGGAGCCTCTGTTGCTTTAAGTGGGATAGACGTCACTGCCAGTCGTGTCACGATGCGCACTGAAGGTATGGCAGTTCCCTCTGGATAACTCTCACCAAGCTGCAGGGCACTGCTGGGCTGAGGATCTCAGCCTGGGAATCCCAGCGTGGGGGCCTGCCTGCACGCATCTGTACTAAAATGGCACGTACTAACATGGCGAGCTCTTAGTTCAGCTGCATGGCAGAGATACCGTAGGAAGAAATACCAAGAAGGAAGTCCAAAGCCTTGTGAAACGATTTGTCTTTTGTTTGTTTTGGTTTGGGGTTTTTTTAAAACAATATATTTATGTCCCTTGGGACCAAGAGTTTGACTCTGGTCCCACAAGACTTCGGTCTCACATGTGGGCAGCTCCCCAAAGGATCGGTGTGTACCTCAAGAATTACCAGTCCTCACCCTGAGAGAAACAAGCAGGCGTTTCAACACATCCTGCTCAGGAAGACAATTCCAGACAGCATCTTCCATAAGAGGAAACAATGGCAATTTTCAAGGACAGCACTACAGATAAAGTAAAAATGACTCCACCTTGAAACTTAGTTGAAAACAAACTTCAGAACCTACTGTTTGGTCTCATCTTTCCCTTGAACATGCTGAGAGCTTGTTTTCCTTCTATTTCACGCCTCAGTAATCCCACAGAGGCCTCAGTGGGAACATCTGGGAAAGACCTGGCTATCAGTGTCTTATTTTCCAAACTGGCTGAAGTCCTTAGGGTTAGGTGAGCTATGGGATTGCAGGGCAAGGAAAGGTGCATTTCCATTGCAGTATTTGTGCTTCATTGTGCTTGGAGCCTGATGTGAGGCTGATCCTGAATCAGGAATACAGGCAGCACACAGGGAGAGGCGGGCGCAGCTTAAAGGAAGTTATGAAACCAGAGGAGCAGAAAATCACCTGAATTGCCCAAGCTGAACTGTAGAGGAGACAGATAGATGGTTGGCTTGGCCTGTGCTTGCAGGGATGTTGGTGAGTACAGGGCCAGGCAGGCATTCAGCAGCAGCTTTTGTGAATGTCTCTTTATGATGACAGTGAAGAAGCAGAGAGGTGCTTTTCACTGTGTCTGCTCTGTCCTTGGCAGCGTGATCCCAGGAATATCGGGCTGTTACCAAGATCGTAGTTCTGGATGCCTGTTTCCAGGCCAGATCCCATTTGCCTGTGCAGGTTGCAGCATTAGGGCTCTGTGTGGAAGTACCCAACTAGTTTTTTCCTGCTGAGCATCACCATTACAAGGACAGACTGGCTGGAGACCTAGGACCTATCCATATGGCGGGCAAAATGTGTTCTGCCAAGGCACTGTAAGCATCGGGGCCATTTCAGGTTCTCCCTGGCAATCCCAGTGCCTGCTCCCAAGCCCAGATTTACTTCTGCTGCCTTGTCTTGAGGTTCAGAGGCTACAGACTTTTACAGTTCAATAGGAATTTGGTATCAAATACCTTGGGGCCACTGAACTTACAGAACTTTGGAGAATGAGACTCAGGTACGATTGAAGCTCTTGCATCATTTTAGGTATTGGCTGCTTTAGCAGTTTTATTTATTTGATGGATTTTTTAGAAGAAATGAGAGTACATTAATTTTTTTCACAAAAAATCTTCAAGAGCTTCTTTGTGTTTTATTGAAGGGTAGAGGAGAATGTTTCAGCACTTCTGCTCACTGGAGCTGTATAATGGTTTGTGGGAGCACTAGATGCCTTTAGACAATTTCCCTGTGGCTGCTGCTAAGCAATGAAATGTAAGCAAAACATTTGAAATAATTGCAAGAGAAGCGTGCATGCCTTGGATTCCTATATTTTCATCCCTGGCTGCCTTACTCCCTTTGTATTTGCAAGTGTTTTCAGAGGATGTGATGCAACCTCTGAAATTATTTCAGAAATTTTATTTCCATGAGCTTCCATCTATCTTCATATTTGCCTTTCCTGTGTTGCTGAAAGGCATATGCAATTTTAATCAGATGAGCGAATGATGAATTTAAGGGGTGGGGGGGTGGTTTAAAAATGTCCCATGCATTGGTTTCCCTCTCACATGACATGACTTAGGGGGTCTGCCATCTGTTTACTTTGATGTGGAGCTAAGCATAAATACATATGTAAATAGCCTGACATTTAAGGAACCCAGGGATCTTTTTGGCCTTTTACAAGTTTGGGTTTTGCTCTAGGTTAATTTTCCTAGATGTTGGTTACTGTCTAAAAGCAGAAACCCCTAAAAGCATGCCAAATGTGGTTTGTGCTCGGGGACATGCAGAAATCTTTGCTTCACTTCAAAGTAAAATAAAAATAATTTCCTGTAGACACCGAAGATCTGCTGCAATTCCCCTTTACTACATCAAAGCACACGTGGCTGACATAGGCTCTGGTATGCCACAGAGTCTACAACACCCAGGGCGCGATACGTGTGTTTGCCCGATGTGCAGAACGACAGGCAGCGTTGCAGGACTCACAACAGGACACACAAACACAGGGAGGAAGCGTTGGGCGTGATGCAATGCCTGCCTTCCTTGCCAACTGCATGGATGCAGGGCTGGTTTAGCAGCAGCTTCTATTAGAATAGTACAGGTGCTGTTGTTGTTGCAGTTGTGCCATACCTTTAAAAAGGAGTAGGCAACCATTGTCTGGAAATAGATTCTTTCTGCTCTCACCTCAAAAAAACCCCCAAACAATGTGATAATGTATCACATGTATAAAAATATATATAAAAAAAATAAACCCAACACATGTCTGGATGTGGGGCAGAAGAAATGACAGGATTAGGAGTCAAATACTAACTGCACCAGCCAGAATTACCTGTAGTGTCTAACTGCACATCCAGGACTGTGCACAGACACTCAGAGCAGCCCGAACTGTCTCTGTTCTTGTGTGTGCTTATACCTTTGCTTCCACGTGATCTGCTTCCCTTTCCTACGCACACGTAGGCAGATGGTGTAAGGCGAAGAGCTCTCCTGGAAGGTGCCGGATGAGTCAGGGATCCGGTGGAGAAGCTCAGTGCGCTCCCCATGGGGAAAAAGTTCTCCCCAGGGTGCCGCTGCCTGGCAGCTGGGGAACTGCAGGGAGTATGCGCCTCCTGTGCGGCAAGAAAAACGGGGGTTGGGTTTTTTTGCTTCAACATAGCCCTGTTTTGAGTCATGGTTTATCCAGAATGCTCTCCTGTGTCTGAGATGAACTAATCGATAAACTAAAGGTATCTTTATGCAGAAGTGAAAGTAGAGGTTGAATACTGGCCCGAATTCACCCAATAGCTTGGTTGTAATTCCTTGCCTATGTGAAAGCTGAAGGTAGGGCCTTTTAGCCAGACATCAGGTGTGTACAGCAATGTGCAAGTAAAAAGCCGTGGGCATTAGAGATCCAAAACATACGAACTGACGTTATGTTCAGTTTCCAGACTGATCAATAAAACACACAGGAGCATTAGAGCATCGGTACACGCTTTTGGTCTGTTGACCATGGCCAGCCCTCAGCATTACTTGTGCGCCAGCAAGCACCTGCCATTTGGCTTTGAATCGCAAATGCGGTACGGCCAGGTTGGTCCTGCAGCCCCACCGAAATGTCCTTGTTTCACCATGGTGTCTGCAGGCTGCCGCTTGTTGACCAGTGTCTTCTTGAAGGAGCCCCATACTTCTTTATCCTGTAATACTGCACCTGCCTCCTTCATGCAGGGACATCTGTCAGCTTGGCTAAGCCTGTAGCCATCAGGACAGGAGGACGTGTAGGCCCACAGGCTGCATGCCACCTTAGCTGCAGTGTGTTCTTTAGATGAGTCCTACCTGAATCACTTGTGTGCAGTGCTCCTTCCAGCAGTGCCTGGGGGGTGGGGCTGCAGTGGCTAAGGTGCCAAGGGTCACATTTCTTTCCCAGCTGGTGTTTTGGAGGTCAAGGTGCTTCCTCAGCAGCTCTTTCATTTGAGCTCTGCTTGACTCGGGTCCCATCCTACCTCTAGGATGGATTTTCTTTTCTAAATAACATGTTCCTGTTTAATCAAAAGTCAAGGCCACCAAGCAGGAATCTTACTAGAAAATGGGTGTTAGATTGCCCAGAGAAGCTGTGGCTGCCCCCTCCCTGGCAGTGTCCAAGGCCAGGTTGGATGGGGCTTTGAGCAGCCTGGTCTGGCCGAGAGTGTCCCTGCCCATGGCAGGGGGTTCTGGACTATAGATGATCTTCGAGATTGCAACCAATGGTCCCAACCCAAACCATTAAAACCCACCCCAAAACTAAATTATATACTAGTTGTTCTAGTTTGATGTTCTATGAATCTGCACATATATATACATCATTGTGCTTCTTGAGAAGGCAGTGGAAGCTGCTTTTCTTCTATTATATCTTCAATTTGTAATTGCATCTTGCACTTAATCGTTACTGACTTAATACTAGTGACAAGCAAGCTATATTTGATTGAAGATAAAGCCCAGAAAAAGCAACTGAGAATAAGTCAATTTGGATTTCTTGCAAACAAATTAATTTTTGTTTATAGTTTTATTCTTACTAGGTTAGGGTGCCCTATTTTTAGTTTATATCTGCCTCCCTGAGTCAGCAGAACTGTGGGAGAACAGGATGGATTTTTCTTTTGATACATGCCTTAATATTGTAACTGCTTGTGAAAAGTTTACCTGGAGGTACCCACCAGTAACATTCAGTTACAACTTAACTGCCCATAAATTTACCTTTTTGGGTCAAGGTTACTGAAGATAATACATGAGACAACGTGATTTTTATTTTTCACAAAGTTCACTCCCTGAACAAGAGAAGACCTTGGTGGTCCTTGACGTAGTCTTCCAACTTGCAAAGGGTATTTGTACTTCAGAAACTCAGCATGTATCTTTAGCTCCTTCTCAAGAGTTTTGATAGTGTTTTTCTCCCAAACTGTTCCTTAAAGCCAATGTCGGTGTTTCCTGCTCTGTAATTACTGTTTGCCAACATCAGGAGCAGGTTCCCAAAATAATCTTTCCCCGTATGAATAGCTCTTACCCACATGATCTGTTCCAGTGAAATCAGTTAGCCGTTTTAAATACCACCTCCGAAAGACAAGGATACAGCAGCATCACCCCTCCCACGGCCTCTGCCTGCCAGATTAATTGTGCCTGTAAGCGCGGGCCCGGCCCGCTCCGCCAAGTGTTGCTGTACCGGTTCAGGGTTTGAAATCACCTTAGACCTTTGTTGCTGGGAAGATCCGAGCTGATGTTACAGCTGCTGCTCGCTCCACCAAGAGACCGGTGTGTTCCTGTGTACGTCACGTGGCGAGGGCGGGTGATGTGGCCCCGCAGAGAAAGAACAAGGGTAGTTCCTTCCATTAGCACGCCGCGTGCGGTTGCGCTGCGGGCACGGTTAGGGTGGCAGGTGAACCATGGCATAGATGAGTCTACTTTTGACCATTTTCAAAAATGTTCCTGTCATCCTTGCTTTGTGTCAAAAAAACCCCAAACCAACCAACCAACCCCAACCCCCCCAAAAAAAAAACCCAGAAAGCAAACAGTTCCACAACTAATTATTTCCTTTTGCAGGCTGCAAACAAAAGAGAGGGTGTGGAGCAGCTCACGCTTTCGAGCTTGTAATGTATGACTCCTATTCCTCTAAGAATCACCAACCACCAACTTTCTTTTTTATCCATCAGAAACAAGCTCTGAAAGTTTATCTGCTGGCTAGCAGCTAAGGCAGCTGGCTACAGTAGCCTAAGAGAGTGATAATAATAGAAAGGCAGTGTCAAGATACACCTGAAAATAAGCTAATTTTGGCTCTCAAGGAGGGTTCCTCCATAAAGTATCCTAGCTCAGGGCTGGCTGCGACCCCATACTCTCCTCTCTGGGCTGCTGTCTCGTTAGATATAGTTACAGGTTACGGAGGTGTTACTGGGTGCAAATGGAGCTGCGAGGCATTTGCTAGGAAGCCCCATCCCTTTACCAACCCTCTGCCTTCTAATTTCCTGAAGTTTATTGAGTATCATCCCGTTATTCTGCACACTTGTGAGTGTGCAAGTGAGACACTGTTTAAACTTGCCATAGAAGGGGTCGCTTTCGACACGAAAGGGTCATTGGGTAAGATGGTTTTGCATACGTTCATATGTAGGAAGTGAGTCTAATTGTTATTGAATGCGGTGTCTTCATTCCCAGGGGAAAAAACGTGCACTGCAAGGGTGTTTTAATACCTCCTGAAATAAATACCACTTACAAATCCTAATATTACACTGAGTTCTCCATTTATGGTGCCTAATAGGCTTTCTCTAGACACCACGTATTAATAACAGAGTAATGATGTGGCATTTGGACTGCTTAATGAAAGTAAGGTCTCCATGTAAATAATTTTCTATTCCTGTCAAAGCTCTCAAAGCTGGAAGAGTTATCAGTAGTTCAGACACTGTATAAACCACCTTGCCGTTAACAGAGTAGGGCAACAAAAATAATCAAAGTTCTGGGCCTGTTCTTCTGTACAAAGAACAAAAATGGGGTAAAGCTCCTCAGCCTGGAAAACGTGACCGAGCGGAGAGAATAGAGAGGACTATGAAATCAGGAGAGGCAGGGAATAGGTGGCTACGGATGAATTTACTGAAGCTTCCAGTACAAGAATATCAACTAATACAAGGAGGAGGCAGGTGCTGAAGGAACAAAATGAGACAATTCATCACTGAACTTGTGCTTAGGCTGTAGAGCACCCTGCTCCAGGATGATGCAGATCTCACAAGCTTATCTTGGTCCAAAACACAGGGTAAATTTGACTTGCTTGAGTAATTGCAAAATGTAAATGCTTAGCAAAGAATGAAGGCGCAGATGAAGGGAAAAACCTGTCAGAGAAAGACAGAAGTACATTTGTGCAAAGTCTTTGTCTAGCCATCTGACTGCTGGCAAGACTATAGCGAACTTCTCAAAGTACTTTAATGGATTAACCAAAATGAAAAAGCTGCTATATAAATTACTTGCTCTTTTCTCCAAATTCTAGTTCTTATTGACAAGAAACTGGAAAGAATACAAGTAATTGTGTACAAACTGAAAGAGGCTTGATAAATTATTTCTGGGTTTTAATAATTCCTTGAAATATTTTATCTTATGCTCTTACATGCAAACCAAATTGTCTCATCTTACTTTACTTACGCTTTTTGTTAACCTCAGCAACGTTTGTTTGAGGCCAGATAAAATGCAATCCTATGGGACACTGATTGGGAAGCTGTTGTATTTCACTTGGTCTGCCCGTGCATGGGTTTTATGCGTTTCTTTATGTGGCTTCTCTTTGACAGAACATGGCTGATTTCAATCTATTGTATTTAATGTATTTTCATATCCAGTGACTGAGAGGTCCCAGAGTAACAGGACTGTTGACGTTTCTGGTTCTAAGCCCTCAGCCATAAAGCGAAGCCTCAGTGATGAACGTTTACAAAAGCTGGTTCTCTACTGAGCAGAGACTGGAAGAAAAATCTTGGTGTTGCAAAGGCATTTACATGGATAAAAAGCACCTCTGTGTTTGCCTGGGGTGGGGAGGGGGGGAATGTTGCTGCAAACTAGGCCTATTTTCTTCAAATAATCTCCAAGGAAACAGCCTCTGCCAAGCTAGGATCTGATTACCAGTTGCAGGTCTCAGACCGTAGCCATTATTGTTTTAACATCTCTGCCTTCCTCTTTATCCCAGCAGGAACCAGGCTGTATGGGCTGCCATGTAACTTGACCTTGCTTGGAGATAAAAAGACAGGTTAGCACACAGCAATCACAAAGCCAGAAGCAGAAAAGACAGTATTTAGAAAATAAAGGAATGAGCTGGCACGGTGTGATTATGTGTAATGTTCTACGCTGTGCGGCGTGGGTGGCCCGACGAACAGCGCCCGTCCACAAAACCCAGGCAGAAACTCGGACTTGGTCATAGCTTCTCCATGTTAACCTGTGCTTTTCATCACTAAGATACTGATGATGATGATGATTTCCTGCAACATTTGGGATTAGGGGTGGGGGGAATGAAAGAGAAATGGAAGGAGAAAAAAAGGACATAAAATTTTAGTGCTTTTGGTAAGCAGAAGGAGCTGGCTACAAATCTTTAGGCCTTTGTTGCTGTTTTACTTACTGCTGTGCTCTGAGCTTTCCGTGCAACGTGCCTGTGAGCCTAGAGGTGAGCAGCAGTTAGGCATAAAGTGTCTCAGGTACTCTAAAGAAAATAAATGCTCAGTGATGAAGCATTCGGCATGTAAAAGCTTAAAGAAAGTGTAAAGGGAAAGAGAGATGCTGTTAGGATCAACCGTGGGTGCTCAAACTGGTATGACAGTTGTCCGCCGCCTGAGTGACCACTGTCAAAACCCAACTAAGCAGCTGCTGCAAGGCCACAGGGTCCCAATTAAATCACAGTGGCGGCAAAGTGAAGGACAGATTTCCTTTGGCTTGTCTCCACTACCACCTCGTCTAACAAAAGCAAAGCAAACCAAAACTCAGGCCACGGCAGTTTGCTGCTTCTATGATCTCGTAAAGATTTCAAGTCAAGAGTGGCAGAAATGTGTGGGTTTTTTTGTATCAGACCATATGGCAGATAATAAATATCTGAGGGTCTGATCACTGATAACTTCCTACATAGGCAGAAAATCCAATTTCTGCAATCAAGTTTCCTGACAGATAATGCCACGTCATCCTTCACACATCCTCAGCCTTTCTCTTACATCTTTAGGTTATAAGCTCTTCAGAGCAAGTACCCCTGTGGTGCCCTGATGCATTTTGGTATTACCTCAGTATGTGTCAGACCCGAGAAAGGAGTTGTAGTTCAGTTAGCTTGAGTTAGGTGGGACTTCTGGTGGCAGTTTTGGCTTTATTTTGAATGACTCCTCAAGATTATACAAGGTTCAGTTTAAAGCCACAGCAGAACAGCCTCTAGTCTCAGTCAACTGTTTGGATGCCTTGTCAGCGTGAGGAGCTGGTGTTTGTGAGGAGGTTGGCCCATTTGCAGCCTTCAGAATCCTAATTAGCTTTTCCAGCTGTTATTTGCACACAACACATTGTGCATCTTGGGTCTTTAGGCTCATTGAGACCAAACTAAGGCTTAAGCTGCTTGGGCCATCAAACCTGACTTTGCCCTGCAAAAGAAAAATTATATACCTGCATCTACCGTGAAAGTGTGTGAGTTTCTCAACAGACAAAGAAGCTGCATTAGGTGTTTGGAAAGCTTGTTTTCCCTCATAGTTTTCCCTCATAGTTTCCCCTGGTGTGAGTTGTATGTGCTGAGGGGTGACCACAAAGCAAATATCCCAAGGGAGAAAAAAAAACCTTCCAAAACACTCAATGTTAAGCCTGGTTACAGCATCCTGCCACACTTAACCAGTTCTTTTTAAACTACTTGATGGAAAAAATTAAAGTAACTCTGTTTGTGTTTTTCCCTTCCAGACCCTGACGGCACCTGCTCCATTTGCAGATGAAACAAGCTGCCAGTGCCGAGCCCCCCATGAGAAGCTAACCATCGCACAAGCCCGCCTGGGAACACCAGGTACATGCAGAGAGCAACACCAGCAGGGCCATGGGTTCAGGGACCCTGGCACCGAAGCACAGGCTCTCCCTTACAAACATCTGTCAGTGCTCACTGCTGCCTTCCACTTGGAAGCAGAAAGGCTGGCCTGGTGTCTGGTGCTGTCAGGTAACAAGGAAGAAAACAGTAACTGGAAGACTATTGTCTTCTGCTAGAGACACAGCAGCAGAAAACGTTTCACATTAGAGTGTGACGTTTTTGTGGCTGTCTGCATCTTGGCTGGAAGGAAGGATTGCTGGCCCACTCCAGCCAGCCTGAAAATTGTGTTGTGTCATGGCTACCTCCTTGATTCTCTTCCCATACTGCCTCTGTATGCTGGAAAGCCTCTTCTTTCACTGATTTTTTGTTGATCATGTCAGGCCTTAAAGGCCATTTGCCCTTTGAAAAGAAACCATGCCTGATTTTGGAACTCTTTTATCTGGACTTTTTTTTCAGACCCACCTTTGTGATTGGGCTGGGGAAACAGGATGACATAAAGTCCCAAATAGATACTTCATCCTCCCTAAATTACAAGAGAGTCTTTAAAAAAAGCCTTTGTGAACTTATTTCACATATGGTGAAAGTATGTACACTTTATAGGGGTAAACTGCAGCTTTCCAGCCAGCTCTGTAAGGAACAACATTCTCCTGTGGACCCTGACAGCAGAGACAACTCCCTGTAGCCCTGAGGCACGGTCCCTGGAGGTTGGATCTCTGTTGCTCTCACCTCCACCATCCTTTTCCCTGGAGGTAGCACAGATGTCAGGTGTGTCATTTGGTAAAAGCCAGTCCTTTTTCTACCTGGAGACTGCTGCTGAAGATGCTGTACAGAAAGCAAGAGTTATAAGGGTGATAGCAGGAAGATGGTGAGAAAAAGAAATTATAGGCTTGCTAGAGAGAAGACCTTGGGGGAAGTATGAAGAAAAAAGGAATTGAAAAGTTTATGTGGAACATTTTTACAGCAGTGAGCTGTAGAAAGAAGAAAGTCAAGGACAAGAGGGGAGGAAGAAGAGAGATGATGAGAAAAAATAAGGAAGTAATTGAAAAAATCTAGAATGCAGAACTGGCTAGAAAGGCAGAAAAGAACAAGACATATGGTGGAACTCCGAATGAGGCAGAAAGATGACATTTTTGCTAAATTAGAATACGGGGATGATGGATGATAATAAATAGGCTAAGTCTGAGAGAAACCATCAGAGAATACAGAGAAGAAGCAACGAGCAGGATGAAACACTGCAAGTTCTCCCACAGTGCATTTTGAACATCATAACCAGGGTAAATCTCCACGATCATCATATCTGGGAACAAAAGGCTGTCCAGTAGAACTAAGTGCAACTTGTTTTGGGTCTGAAAAAATTACTGTTGTGTTTCTTTCTCCACAGTTGACAGACCTGTCAGAGTGTATGCAGATGGGATATTTGACCTCTTCCACTCTGGCCATGCTAGAGCTCTTATGCAAGCCAAAACGCTCTTCCCAAATAGCTACTTATTAGTAGGAGGTAAGATCAGAGTATTTATTGCACTGGATTTTTGCTTCTGTGCTTCAGGATCAGAGAGTTATTGCCATGCTCGTGCCCCCAGCTGTTTATAAGCTGTGACTTTGAATGCTGCTTTCACTCTGGGGGCTTTCTATAGGCGATTTGCCTTGAATTATGTCTCACAATTGCGTCAATTAAAGTAAAAGTCAAATTCTGCCCTCAGCAGCACAGGCACAATTCCCATTCTAGTTAAAGCAGGTGCCTGCATGACTCTGAGCTTAGAATAGCTCCATATGAATAATTTACCTTTTTCAGTTATTCGCTCAAAATTGTTCAAAGATGGAGATGAGTGAATGAGATCAACCGCTCATTTATTTCTGGCTCCTCGATCTCTCCGCCAGCCAGGCACAGCCCACGTCCCCTGGCTGCCAGGTCAGTACTGTGTGTGCAGACCCAGCCTTCAACCTCAGCAGAGAGGTTCAATCCAGCCCATTATCACTGGAGACCCAAAATGTAGGTCATGATTTGAACGTAGTTTTCAGCTTACAAGTGTCCCCAGGCAGGTTATTTATCTCTTTGGGGTTTTGGATTTTTTGGTCATGAATATCTTCTTCTGTTGCTGTGCAGCTGGGTAACAGCTGCTCAGCAGTTGGTAGGTGCCTGAGGAGTCACTGGAGGGGGGCTGTGTCCTGCCCAGCTGGCTGTGCAAGCCCTGCTCTCCTGAGGCCTCTAAACGTGCATTTCGGTTCCAGTTTGCCCTAGCACCTTTGGGTTCGAGATATGCCTCATGTAAACATTGCACAGCAACATTCAGCTGCTCAAATGTTTCCAGCAGTGATAGTAAAGCCAATGCAAATGCAACCTTCAGGCACTTTAAGATTTATTATTTTATGTCTTTGTCCCAACTCAGTTGAAAGTGGGGAAAAAAAGACCCAACACAGAGGAAAAGCAAAATCTCCTTGTAAACACGCTGTTTGGTTTAACTCTTAAAGTTTACAAATTGTGGCAATTCTTGTGGAGGACAGGAGTTTGTTATGAAGGAAACATTTAGGACTCTTTGCTGAGCCAGTCAGCTTGCACATGAAGCTCGTGGAGGTGCAAGACTATGTTTTTTTTCTAAAAATAAAAAAAAATCAAGTTATATAGGTTTTGTTGTTGCTTTTAAAGGAGTGGGGAGTGTCCCAGATCATCCGTGAAGGAGCGTCCCAGATCATCCGTGAAGGAGCTCTGGAGCAAAAGCCTGGCTCTTTTGAAATTCATGGCATAGCTTCACTTTGCCCTTATTTTTGGAGTGAAGGACAAAGCAGCCAGCACTCATCAGCACCTCTTCCCAGCAAGGCTCTCTGCATCTTAGCATGTTTGAAAAATAGGCACCTTTCCACACCCACATACAATTTGTGCTGCAAAAGCACTGGTGGTGTGTGTCTCTGTGGGCACAACAACCAACCCCTTGGATTTCTCATCACGAAGACAATTCTTTGGAACTGAGGAAAAAAAAGTTGTTAATGGGTATTTGTACCCTCCCAAATCAGTCATTAGAGCACGAGGACAGGATCAAAAGGAAACGCAGACCTATTGTGTCTGCGCCGTACATGAACAAACAGTGATCAAAAAATGAAATCAAACCTTTCTGCAGAATTCAAGGAAAAATGACTGTTTTCCAATCATTTTAGTAGACCCTTTCTTCCAGGAGAGGGTAGCTTTAAGATGACATAAAGGCCGTAAATAAATATAAATACAACCTCAGAAGGGATCTCTCTACTGAAAACGCTTTGATCTCCATTAAATCTCTTGTCAGCAGGCATCAAAAAATGGCATAATAGGATAGAGCTGCGTTTGACTAGCTGATATTCATATGTATATTATTATCTGGCTTTGAATTTTGCACAAGCTCCAGGGCTATCTAAGCCTTCCTACATTTCTCCTACTTTAAAGGTCTTTAACGACCATCACAGCAAGAAAACCCATTTTAGATCTCAACAAAGACTGCATCTTTGCCAGCGCCTTGCCTGACAGGTTGGTGTTTTCAAATTAGGAGGAAGCAGCAGCCGTAGGCCTGCTCTCACCACTTCCCTGCAGCACTAATAACGTAGGATTTATCATTTGTCAAGCACATTTACTGCTTGTCCTGGTGTCACAGGCAAGTGAGATCCAAAGGTGCAGGTTTGACCTGCGGTGAAGGACAACCACTGTCGACCCAGCTATAAATGGGTATCACATCATTCCATGTAGGGTGTCAAATGACTGTCGTAGCTATAATATTGGGCAGAGTTACAGCTGTGGGGACAGGCCACTGTTTTACCCACCATTAGTGTTGTGGTTTAACCCGGTGGGTGGCTAAACACCACACAGCCATTTGCTCACTACTCCTCCCCCTGCCCCAGCAGTGGGATGGGAGAGAGAATTGAGGGGGAAAAAATAAGTAAACCTCATGGGTTGAGATATAGATGGTTTAATAGGACAGTAAAGGAAATTTTTAAATATACAAAAGAGGTGATGATCAATGCAATTGCTCACCACTTGCTGACCAAAGCCCAGCTCATCCCCAAGCAGCAAACCCCCGCCCAGCCAACTCCTCCCACTGTTACATATAGATCATGACATCATAAGGTATGGAATATCCCTTCCCAGTTTGAGTCAGCTGTCCTGGCTGCGTCTCCTCCCAGCTCCTTGTGCACCTCCAGCCTTCTTGCTGGCAGGACATGAGAAGCTGAGAAGTCCTTGACTTAGTGTATGCACTACTTAGCAACAACCAAAACATCTGTGTGTTATCGACATTATTCTCACCCTTAATTCATACACAGCCCTATACCAGCTGCTAGGGAAAAAAAATCACTCTATCCCTGCCAAAACCAGGACAGTTATGGTTATGTGGGTAGAAAGATAGTATCTAACTTAATGTTCTGTAGTAACATGGGTGCAGCTTCCCCTCACTTTAAAAACAATGTGACAAAGTATTGGCTCATCCAGAGGTAAAGATGCAGGGTTTCTGGGTTTGCTCATGCCACTAGAGCAACACGTCTTCTCCCAGTCTGTTCCATGGGGCTTCCTTTTGCGGTTTCCCATTTGAACATGGCAGAAGCCTTACCTCTCTTTCCATAAAACTCGATGAACTCAAAGCTAAACTCAGAGACAGACTCTTATAAAATCTGCCATGACTTGTTTTCAGACAGTATTTATTTTGTGAAAAACTGTTCTGTTGTGATTTAGAGCTTGGTTTACATAACACCAAAAAGTGGAAACAGAAGGTCTGGAGGGGTTGTGAGTGGGTCTCCATCTTTGGAAACACAACTGAAAATGGCCCTGAGCAACCTGTTGCAGCTGACCCTGTGCTGAGAAGAGTGGCTGGATTATGCGGTGCCTTCCTGCCCTAACCATTTTGTGTTACATGACATTTGTGAGCACTCTGTCATTGCTGACACTGAACTTTTGATTCTTTTTGAAGCATTGTCCCTCACTCCTGAAATTTCAGAGCCCATGAAATCCCCACTTATACTGGAATTTTGAGTTACCTTAAGTTGTGCATATAGTACCCCTTGAGATGTGCTACAGTAGCTCACTTGGACTCTGGCTGCAGCTCCAGGATGGGAAGGATCTCCAAGAAGCCTAAGGTTGTACCTGCCAACCCTGAGCAGAACTCTTAGACGCCCTGGAGCACCCCAAAATTATCTAAGCTAACAACTCAGTGTTTAATGGAATTATCAGGAAAAAGTCAACTGCTGGTCATTCTAATTTGACTGAACGTGGAGCCCTTTTGTTGATACTTCCATATTTTAGTTTGCAGTGATGATTTAACTCATAAATTCAAAGGCTTCACTGTGATGAATGAGACTGAGAGATACGAAGCCCTCAGACACTGTCGTTACGTGGATGAGGTCATCAGAGATGCACCCTGGACACTGACACCCGAGTTCCTTGAAAAACATAAGGTATATATCTCCCCTTAGCCCTCCTTTCCCCTTTGTAGACTGACAATTGAGAATGAACAGCAAGTCTGTGAGAGTCTTCTCTTAGCTGGGGCAAATTATGTAATTCAGTTAATTCCAGTCCCTGAAATGAGCTACGTGGCATTGCTTGCCTCTGTCAGAAAATATCATATTTGTCTTGCTTTTTTTTCCCCTTGGTAATGCTGAGATGATTTCTGTGGTGGGGTTTTTGAATGGCAAAATAATACTGAAGAATTGTTCACAAACTGACTTTCAGGAAAGGAGGTAATGAACCAGGAAAGTTATCACGTAGTGACTGAAGTCCTATTAAAGTCCTGAATTAAAGGCACGTTTCTTTTGTAAGTAAAAGTCATGTGTCCTCTTAAAGGCAAAACAGAATTTTATATGTTCTATCAAATGTCTTGAGATATATATATATACACACACATCTTAACAGAAGTATAATTAACTAGGATGTATTTTAGTGTCCATATCACTGGGTGACCACAGGACGGCATGACAGTACCAGGTATAGGTGTATATATGCACAGCCCTAAGGAGGCGGGCTCAATAAGCCTGCCTGGATGGTTTTGAAAGCCATGGTTTGCCACCTGACTGAGCTCTCCTAGTAGGAGTAAAAGCAGGAACAGGTTTTCTACAGAATATCAGTACAGCCAGAGTGATGTGTTAGTGGCAGCGCTTGTGGAAACAAGCTTGCTTGTCTTGGCATTTACAACTGATCATATAACGCAGCAGTTGAGGGCCTAAATCTAGTGCAGTATTCTAGGGGGTGGCTTTAGAATGAGAATCTCAAAAGCAAGCAAGCTGAAGCTGAGAAAAGACATGGTCCTCCACAACAACCCCCTCACTGAATCAAAATTCAATGATGGTGGCATGTGCTTCTTCTGTTCACTGGCAGATTGACTTTGTAGCCCACGATGACATCCCCTACTCTTCCGCTGGCTCGGATGATGTATACAAACACATAAAGGAGGCAGGTAAGGGCAACTTTACGCTTCCAGCATCTTCCTTTTCAGCCTCAGCTCAAATTCTTGTACTGCCCTTTGATCACGACTGCTGGGAGAGAAGCAGTAGAGAAAATAACACATTCCCTTACGCCCTAACAGTAGGTACTGCTGACTTCAGCAGAAGGGTTCACTTTGTAAAACCACAAAGGATGTCCTTGGCTGAATTCCTGGCATAACCCCCGGGAGACCATTCAGACCTGTCACAGAAGAGTCCCGTCTGGGCTGTTTAAACAATTTCAGGGTGCTTTACTAAGAGCCCAGAACCAATGAAAATGAGCTCCCTTCCCACAGCAGCCTGGCCAGCTTCAGTGGTTTGCAGATAACTGCAAACAGAGGGCCCCTTGACACAGCACAGTCCTGAACATGGGCAATCACTGGCAGCCTTTAGGAATCATTAGGATCCACGACCAATTTGCACTTTTCACTACACTGGCAGAGGGTTTAAATTTGTCAGAGGGTTTTATTCATTTGCTGTGACTATTTAGGAGTTTGGGTGACCACCATATTACCTTGAGCATGACCACACCAAAGTCATCAGGACTTTGTATTTCTTCAGTTCAAGGGTGATGAATTAAATCTGAGGAGATGATATTAAGCCACTCTTTGCCAGCAGCAGCTGTTGTAACACAGCGAATAGGGTGGGAGCTCCCTGGAGCTGCTGCCCTGATTGCTGGTCCTCTTCCTGGCCTACATGAACACATGTATCAGAGGCTGAAAAAAGTTCAGAGCAAATTGGATGGCAATTTGCTGTGCAAAGTGACCTTCTCAAGCTATCCAGTGACAGCAGTGGAGCAGGTATTGACCTGAGCTGAAAGAATAAGCTTTTTATAGCAGCATTTCTTGATCTTTTTCCACTGGCAAGCCTCACTGCAGTGTCAGACTCACAACCCTCATTTGGGAACTGCTTTACAGTTTCAGAGGCTAGCATCAGCTTACTTCACTAGGCAGTGGAACAGAGGTACCTCCGGTAAGGATGGGTCACCAAGGGACATACAGCATACGTGCTGGCCATGCAGCTGTATTGCCTTTCTTCTGTAAGGTGGGGAGTGCCCAGGACAACACAACAGGAGCCCTTGGTGTGACTGCATTGTTGCCAGGCTGAGCTGGAGAGTGCCCAAACCTGGCACATCCTTCTCTGCTGTTGTTGGGTGTGGGAGCAGCAGGCACGTGTCCTGATGAGTAACTCAAAATTTGCAGAGTGGAGTATGGACTTAGAGCTTCAGGGATTTGTGTTCTGTCCCGTGTCTGTTGCTGGGAGATGCCGAAGAACTGACTTCAGTGTTACGTTGCTGAATTTTGTCACACACAAACTGGGAACAATGTTACAGTAACGTTACCTTAGTATTGAAAAGTTGTGAGGCCTAGTGCAGTAAGAGTCCTAACCCTCCAGCCCAGCATTATCATGAAAGTGAATTTCCCCTTTCTCCAAGGGTGTTTTAAATAGACCAGTGCTGTGGCTGCACCTGTGCGTTTTCCTTAGCTCCAGTACAGCCGTTTTCCCATATCAGGCTGTTGGCAGGGAAGCAGATGAGAACTGTGGAGCTCCTTGTGTAGATTCCTGTGGGCTCCCACTTCCTTGCTCCCTTCAGTGGGTGGGAGGGCACATGGACCACGGTGAGCAGGGTGACGGTGCACTGACTAAACCTCTGCATGTCTGTGATCAAGTAGCTTGGAAAACATGAATCAGTCCAACACATGAAGAATATGAAAGCAAAATCAGTGACTAGAGGTAATGTTCTCATACAGGGGCTCGTGCATCTACCTGAAAACAGCTCTGCTTTTGGCTTAGTAAGGGTAAGGTTTGGACTTCTTCATATGCTGTAGGGTCCTATCTATAAAGGCTTCTTGGCTCAAAGTGTTTTTTTACTGCTTCCAAAAATAGTTTCCTGAACAACTGCTGCAAGCCTGAAAAGCACGATCAAGGAAACCTCTCTGCTTGTGATTAAAAATTTTTCAGCAGAGTATTAATTAGAGATCAGAAAGAAGAAAACATCACATAGCATTTAATCACAGGAGGCTGCTAAGCCTCTTGATTCATTCTCCATATCTTTTTCTAACCTTGTGAAAGCAGCTCTCAATGCCTGCCTACTTCAGGTGACCACGTGAAGCTTACCTTGCCTGTAGCTATACCACCCTTTTAAGACAAAGCACTACTTTTTTTTGGCAAAACCATTTCCAGCCTTGTTTTCCATCTTTCTCTCTCACCAGCAGCTTGAGGCGCGGTTCCATGTAAGTGAGAGGAGTGATTTTTTGTAGCCCCGCCTGCCTGCTAAACTCAGGTGTGCTAGCACTCCACTGCTGTTTTGTGGGTTGCTTGAACAGTACAAGAGAGCCTGTCATGATGAGGAGCAATTGAAAGGCAGCCTGTTCCTCAGGTGTGATGAAAAAAATGGCTAGTTTTATTAGGGACGGATCTGTTGGAGCAGGGATTGCAATGATGCGGCCGCTGACAAGGCCCAGTGGACACGAAAAGGGGGCGGTGGGGACTGCTACCCTTGGTCCCCGTGGTATATCTGTGCTTGTTCAAGCCACTGTTAGGCTCTATCTTCCTCCAACTTCCTCCAGGGTGTTTTTCCAGTGATTGTAACACATCTTTTACCTGAAGGTGCTTCCTGGCCCTGGCCAAGGCCAGAGGCCTGCCTGTTCTACTCAGCAGAACAAAGACCACCAGGTGGTGCGGCACAGGCGTGGAGGGGGCAGTGGAAATAGGCGGGAGAGGAGTAAATGGGTGTCCAATAGTGGGAGTGGAAGCCAACCCTCCCTCCTGTATGCAATGTTAAATAAGGTCTAAGATTATATATATACAGGCTTATATATATATATGTATATAAGACCTGCTTGGTGAATTGCCACAACTGCAAGGTTTAGCCCTCCTGAGAGCTCCCGCCAGCCTAATAACTTCCACATCATAGCTGACACTATGAAGAGGGCAAGTTGGAGCCTTTCTAAAGGCTTGAGGAAAAAGGACTAGTACAGTGACGTAGTGCCTTCCCCGAGCCCCCATGGGAACAACCGGAAAGAAGTAGGAATAAGACTGGGAGAACTGCAAGTCTCTTACCTTTGGTCAGGCACTTCTGTGTTCATCCGCAGCCGCCTGCCGCAGTGCCTGGTCCTGCCGTGCTTTCTCAGCGGGCTCTCTTTTCCCACTTTGCTCAGGAATGTTTGTACCGACGCAGAGAACGGAAGGTATCTCCACGTCGGATATCATCACAAGGATCGTCCGGGACTACGACGTGTACGCCCGGCGCAACCTCCAGCGAGGATACACGGCCAAAGAGCTGAACGTTAGTTTTATCAACGTAAGTACACCGACCTGCACGTGCTTCTGAAACGCTCTCTCCTAGGACCCCCAATGTCGAGTAAAGGTTACGAAAGTGGATCTTCCTCCTGCTGCTTTTAAAATAGCTGGGAAGAACTTAAACTGGTAAGCTAGGGGTAGTTTCAACTGCTCCTATTAATTAGCAGCTTCATTTCCATCTTACGCTTTCACCTTTGTAACAAAGCTGCAGCTCCTCCTTCCGCCTTAAGCTGTAGGTGACTTTGTAATACACTGGGAAGGTGTCACCTCCTCCCACCACAAAATCCTCAGTCACTCACACAAGATGTGATTTCTTTCTTTATTCCCATCATGAGGAGGCAGCACAGAGTGCAAAGGTTCTGATGCCCAAACTTTCTCAGTGATGTGACAAACCAACAAAACAAAAAACCCCATCCCTGAGCAGTAAGGTTACTAGAGAAAGCTATTTTTTTTTAAAAGACAAAATTAAAAAAAATTTTTTTTTTTGAATGAAGGAAATTATGTTTTTAGGAAGCTGGTATGAAAACAATGCTGAAGAAATCAGAAGTCACGCTAGGTAGGGCAAGAGTGCTATTTGAAAGGGTTGCTGGAATGATTCAGCTTCCACCTATGCACCTTACCCTCCAGTCAGGAGTAAACGCTGATCAGAAATGAAAGTGTACTTAATTTTCTGTTTCAAGTCTTAACTTAAGACCTCAAGATAATCCACAGTAGCAAAACCCTGTGATTGGACTGGCTCCCAGGAGGACTTCCCCCTCCTTCCCTGGAGCTGGGAAACCCCCTTGTGAAGGACTGAATTGTGTCATTTCACAAGGGTTTTGTTTAGTTTTTGTTATTTTGAAGTCTGGTCGATAAATCACTGATCACAGGGCATAAATATTTATTTCCCCATGCTTGTTTTTCAGTCTTCTACAAAATCTCTTTTAAAAAAATCCTGCTTTTAGTCTATGCAGAAGGATCACCACTGCAAATACTTGTTAAGGGCAGGCCAGATGCCTTGAGGGTTCTCAGATGTATCCTTTAGAGGCTCTCAAGATACCTTTGCATAAGGTATGCTTCTCCCAGTCTCAAGCCACTGATGTATCCTGAAATCCCTCCTGGCATTTGGTTATTTAGCTGACAGTAATGCAGAAATACTAATCTGTTCCAGAGGCTGTGTGTGTGTTCCTAAATAAAAAGGGATTTCACCAAAGCAGAGAAGCTCTGGCTTCCTTGTTAAAGAAGGGCTTGGTCACCTAGTAGATGCAAAGAGAATAGTGTTTCTTTGGACCTTGAGGATTTCATTTGACTTTGTAGCCTGAAAAGCCTTTTCTTCTAGTGATTCCCAACCTAGAAGAAACCCCACCTCAGCACTGAACAGTCTTTGTTTTGCAAGTAAATTCAAGCACCTGTCAATGAAGTTCAGGGGAATTAAAAGCTGATAGCTATCTGTGCTTCTGCAGAGCCCATTACACCTTCAAGGGCACAGTGTGAGGTAGCTGTGTGACCTGTGCTTGGAGAGCACAGAAGCATTTCAGGACAAAAGCCATTTAACCCTCATGTAGAGCTTCAGGTCCCTCTGTTTTTTTGTGGGACGTGCACTTGGGAGCTTGCCCTTTTTTCTAACCAGCCCGCTGGCCGCAAGCCCCTGGCCTACACATGCATCTCTGTTGGGGCCAGAAGCTCCTGTGCCAGCCAGGCTCAGAGGCGGAGAGAGCTTTCCTTCCGCTCTGCCAAAACCCAGCCAAGGAGACTCTTTGGTCCAAGCTATCATCTAGGCTGGCAAGGCAGCCGTGGGCTGTGTTTGCTGGGAAGCCCAGGGAAATCTGCCTTCTGCTTAAGTTTGAGCTGTTAATTTCTCACTCGTATCCTTCACAAGGATAATTCATCATTTTTTCCAAGTGCATTCAGCTTGAGGATATGGAAAGATTCGTGCAGTGGAATAAACCCAGTAATCACACAGGACTGCCTTTTCCATATGTGCCTCCCGCGCTTCATTCCACAAGTGTAAAATTTTGCATTTGTAAAAATAACCTGGGAAGAGTTAACCAAGGCCATATGTATTAGGCTACATTAATGCAATTATTTCTTCTTCTCAACTGTCAGTAGCTAATTATTGCCAAGTCCCTGTATATTAACCTCCATCCACGCTTTTAAAACAGGAGAAGAAATACCGCTTTCAGAACCAAGTGGACAAAATGAAAGAGAAAGTCAAGAACGTGGAGGAAAAATCAAAAGAATTTGTTTACAAGGTGGAAGAGAAGAGCCATGACCTCATTCAGAAGTGGGAAGAAAAGTCCAGGGAATTTATTGGCAACTTTTTAGAGCTGTTTGGACCCGATGGAGCCTGGGTAGGTGTTCTGCCATCCCAGGAAGTCTGAGCTGGTTTTTATTTATCTTCTGTAAAGCAGATCAAGAGCGGGTTCTTTAGCGGCAGGCTTTGCTTTAAAGCCAGCACAGCAGGGTAACTCCAAACCTGCTTGCTGAATCCAATCACACATGCCAGTACTGCAGGGGAAGGATTTGCTGCTTCGGGCTGCTGCTTCTCTGGGATGATGGCTGTCCTTTGCGAGGGTGTGGTGCTGACCGCGATCCTGCATTCAGTAGAGCCGTGTGACAGCAACACACCAGCAAACAGGCTGAGGCAGCTTATTCTCTCCATGAGCACTAAATGGGACACTGCAGACATCAGGGAGAAACCAGACATTGGGGGTGGTGAGGGAAACAGGGCCCCTGAAAAGTTTTTCAGTGGCTCTTTTCATGCTCTGGCCACAGCAGGTGATGACAATTTTCTAACCTTAAGAACTATTGATTTAAAAGCTCCAAGGAATGAATTTGCAGGCCGAGGGGCCAAGCTTGCCTGACTGACTGCAGGGAAGGCTCAGGTAGAAGCAGAGCAGTGATGAAGATACTCTCAGCACGTGCTGGCTCCACAGAGCTCACTTACCAGAGGTCCCCAGGCACTTTGGGAAGGCAGTTGGGAGTCTGCAACAGCATCCTTTAGGGAGAAACCCCAGGGCCTTACCTGCTTACACCAAGGGCACACACTTCAGAGCCCCCCGGGAGTTCCTGCCACTGTCTTTCAGTTCTGATAGCTTGTCAAACCTTGAGGAGCTTTGTTCTCTTGCACTGCTTCCCACTGCTACACTGAAACCAGTAGGAAAACTTACTTTGAATGTGAAAGTTACCATCTGTTTGAACTAGACCCTCCTAGGTCTTCCCATTGTGAATCAGACCTTCTCCAGCAAGCTCTCCTGGCACTGCCTTGCAGTAAAAGCCCAGGCCCTTCCCAGACACTTCAGTACAGGCACCATATCAGATGTGTTGCTCTAGTTGCTTGGCTCGAGGAAATGTGAACAAGCAGGAGGAGAGCAGCAAGCAGCATGGGGTGAACGGAGGGGAGCAGAGTAGGAGCTAGCCAAATAATCCCACAGAAAAGCAGGATGCTTCAGAGGTACATTTTCCAGGCTGTGGCCTGCAGGCTGCCAGGCAGCTCCCTCCTCACCTGAAAGCAAACCCTTGGCAAGAGGCTTGTCCAAAGCCTCAAGTGCCCAAGGATTACAGGTGGAGGCAAAACAGCAGCAAGCCAGAAAGAACAGTTTAGGAGTAGCACGAAGACACTAGTGGAGTATCTGTAGAGAGCCAACACACACATAATGCTCTCTCACATCACTTTTGTTGGTCCATACCTGAGCAGCTTCCCATCGTGACCAGTATATTGTGCTGAAAGGATCTCTTGTTTACAAACAAACCNCCCCCCCGAATTAAATAGCCCACATCACGACTCAGGGCCACCAAAGCACATAGTAGCTCCCTCTTACCTGAGTTCCCACCTCTTCTCTGCCATCATTCGCTGAGTTGATTACTTCTCAGTTAAGAAAAGCCTAAAGTTAGGCAGCAAAGGCTTCAGAACAGAGCCTGTGTAACCTCCATACAGCTACACCTCTGGCATGCAAAGGCATGTGCTGGGTAACACCAGTCCCAGCCACTTAAACTCAGAGCAGTTTCTTCATTGACAGCATCGTTCCCCTCAAGGAGGGGAGAGGGCAGCTGAGGCAAAGCATGGGTTTCCCTGCAGTGACCAGGAGCCCTTCCTCTCCCAGTTATTGTCCATAGGGCTTGGTAAGTGGTCCTCATGTGGGGCAGTCCATAGGTGCTGACAGAGCGGGTGGGACCCACAGGCGCCAGGGGTAATTTGGCTGGGCAGGGAGGGGAAAAAGAACTTCAAAGCCTTGATCCCATTCCCTGGCTCTGCCCACTCAACACTGGGCACCAATGGCCTCTTTAAAAGCCCTTTGCTGATAAAACACCTTGCCAGATTTGAATAGAGAGCCATTTTGCAGAGGGCGCTGGAGATCGGAGGCGGCCTCCTGGTTACTGAGCTACTGTCCCAGCCCCAGAGCTGGAAACCTGGTGCATGGACAGAGACCTTTGCTAAGAACATGAGTGAAATCTCCTTGTGGTGATGTAGGAAAAGCATCGGTGACAAGGAGCCGAGAGGTGCCATGGCTTTTTTAAAACCAGTTTGAGCCTTGCAACAGGAAAGACTTTTCAAATACTGATAACTTGCTATTAGTGTCACAACTGTTATTAACATTAATTTGCCTTATCACCGTTAGTTAGATGTTGCTTTTAATGTTGACATTAAAAGTACAGGAATCGTTACGAGCAGGCTAGATTCCTGGATCAGTAATTTGCATGCCATTAATATGCTATTATTATTATTTCACAAATAATTATTATAATACTCTTTATGCTAGCATCAGTTCTCTAAAAGTAAGGGCTGTGTAGCCCACAAAAAATGCTTGTTTGTGAAAAAAGGCTGAAACCCCATCTTAGGTCTGTCGTTCACAGGGAACTCCACTCATCTGAGCAATCCCTGGGTGCATTTTATTTTGGCAAGAGAGTCACAGAGGTGACTCTCTTGGACACTTACCCGCTGAAGGTGAGCGCATCACCTTCTTCAAGCAAGAAGCTGTTCACTGAAGCGGGTGGCTGGGAAGCAAGTATCCTACATACAGCCTGGCTGGGGCCTTGGCAGGAAGGTGGGATTCTCTTCTCCATCCCTGGTCCATGCAGCCCAAGGTGCAGTCACGTACCCCCTGCCACAGGGGATAGCAAGGCTGCCTCTGTCTCCACCAGCACTGGTACCACACCACCCTGAAGCACCACAGTGTTGCTGAGCTTTCCGATGTGGCTGGTACGGTGCCAGGGGCAGGAGGGAGTCCAAGTGCTGTGCTTGGCAAGGAAAAAGATACTTCATATCCAACCTTTTTTTTTCTGTTGGGTGTTATCTTGAGTGCGAGGGTAAATGAGTCCAACAAACCCAAATTTCTGGGATCTAAAGAGGAATTTGCACTCCCAGCACTGAATTTCAACCGGCTCCGGAGCTTTGTTGGCCCTGGCGACACCCTTGCAGCAGAAACCCTCCCCCACCCAAATGCTTTCTGGCACCTCTTAATCAGGAGCAACCACCATCTGCTAACTATGGGGACTGGAGGAAGCCATGAGTATTTAGGACCTGGCAGTAGCGTAGGAGGAGGTTCCATGCCATGGGCAAGCATGTGGCTAAGCATGGCCACAGGCAGGAACTGTTCTGCAGTGTGCCCTGCCGTGACACCAGGGCTCTAAAACCAAGTTAAGGCTTTAGACAGCCTGGTCAGGGAGAGGGTGTCCCTGCCCGTAGCAGCGGGGTGGGGCTAGATGGGCTTTGAGGTCCCTTCCAACCCAAACCAGCCTGCAATAGGTGAGTGTGATAAAGATATAAATTGGAGGAAGGAGCCTAAAGAGGAGCTGTTAAGTTTGACATTTGTGCTGGATTGTTAACCCCTGGGAACTGGGAAACACTGGGCACCTGAAGGGAGAGCCTGGGGCTGGCAGGGAATGCTGACCTTCAAGGGGGGAGGAAGAGCAAGGTGGGCAGCCACGTGGCTCATAGCTGGGAGGAAGGTCATCGCAGAGGAGAGTCACTGCAGGGGGAAGGGGAGGAGGAGCAAAAGGAAAGCAACCTGAGAAAGGCTGCGGCTTGCAGCCGCCTGGGCCTGCACGCCCAGAGCACCTCTGCAGAAGCACTTTGCTGTCGGAGCTGAGCGGTGACTTAACGTTCTCCGGGCTGCCTCTCCCGTTCCAGCCGAGCATCGCCTGCGATCCGGCCCCGGCTGCTGCAGCCAAGGTTGAGACTTCTAGTTCCCCGTCGCCAGGAGGAGCGGCGAGGCACTCGCAGTTGGTGCTTTCCGCAAGAAGCCCGCGGCACTCAGCAGCGCATTCCGGATCTCCCGAACCCCCGCCCGGCAGCCAAACACAAGGCCACGTAGGAGCTCACGAGTAGCAGCACTCCCTTTAGCAGCGCAGCTCGCTTGGCTGAAAAGGCGGCCTCTTCCTCCCCGGCAGCCCCAGCAGGCCGCACCTCAGCTTTACAGAGCCGAACTAGCAATAAAGCCCACAGCAGAACACAGAGCCTCCACCTGTTTCTCTTTCCAGCGGGCACCTGAATCCAGACCTTCCCATCTACAGTGTAAGGGTGGGGTAGGCCTACTCCAGGGAACTGGGGAAGCAGCTGCCAGTGTTTGGCTGGAACCAGGCAGCCTCCCTTGAGGGGGGAGAGAGGGAGAAAGGGTGGACCAGCCAGGAAGCTCACAAGACGGATGGTCCGTCTCAGCACGCTGAGAGGAAAAGGTCTGGGGAACAAGGAGCACTGGGAGTTTGGGCAGAATGCCTGAGACAGAGAGTGACCCAATGCGCAGAACAGAATCCAAAGGGAATTCCCACTCACTGCCTTAGGACAACACGTGCAGTATTCTCACACTGGGGGTGTCTGATCTAAGGAAAAAAAAAAAAAGCCTTGTCATGTTAGGACAGGCTATTGCAAGCAGAGGGCAAGAGGCAAAGGCTAAGTGAGGGCTGAATGGCCACGCTTCAGAGAGGGAGTTGATCCTCCTTCTTCCTGCTCCCTCCCAGGCAAGAGGCAGTGCAACACAGCCCCTGCCTGCTCACAGACTTACCTTCCCCTCGCTGCTTTACTCAGAGAGCATCTTTTCACTTTGCTTTTGCAGAAGCAGATGTTCCAGGAACGAAGTGGCCGAATGCTCCAGGCTTTTTCTCCCCGTCAGAGCCCAAACAGCAGCCCCACACGAGGCCGCTCCCCATCCCGTTCTCCATCTCCACCCTGGGTCTTCAATAAATCCTCCCCTCCCTCTTCTCCAAAAGCTGCCTCTGCCTCCCTCAGCAGCATGAGCGAGGGAGATGAGGATGAAAAGTAAAATATATATTTTTTTAACCATGAGACAGAAGAACAAGCTACGAACTCAACCGCTGGATGGGGAGAAGCGTGAGGAACATCTGGGGTATCTCTGACAGGAAGGAACGTGCTCTGGGAGAAGATGCTGAAAACAGACTGGAGCACGGCAAGGGAGATCTCAGGAAGAGCTTATCCCATCCCCACTCCTCGCGGTGCCTGGAGGCCCGGCCGGCAGTGCTTGCCTGACGCGGTACCGGGGACTGACAGAAGAAACACGCGCCTCTCTGCAAGTACCTGTCCACGTGTTGCTGCTTACAGCTGCTGTGGCCCGGCCGGGTCAGCAGGGATCTCCGCACCGAGTGGGGCTGGCGGGAGGAGCCCAGCTGGATCCTGATCAGGACCAGGCCTGCAACAGCTACGGCCCACAGACAAAGATGCATTTGTACCAGACCCTGCTAAATCGGAAGTCTGCTGGCATGTGGAGAAACAGCATCGCTGCAGCAAACGTATTCAGAAGTGGGAAATGACCTTGTTACTTTTTCCTTCCTGAATTCGATCTGTCCCAGACCCCAAACTGTGTCCATGAAACAGAGAGCTCTCCAGCCAAGTCAGTGGAAATCCAGTGAATATATTCAAGCTACTGAATGCTGCTTGTTGACCAAGCCTTGGTAGGGGGTGCGCGCAAGGAGTCCAGCTTTATTTGCTTTATCCAATTGCCCTCCCTGTTCCTAGTGCCTGAACAGTCACCTGATCGCTCCTGCTCCCCGGCTTTGCGCTTTGGAAGCAAGGCAGTAAAATGGAAAGGCAGCCCTGGCCGGAAGGTGGTGTAGGAAATTCAGTTTGAAGCCCCTGGTGGTTTTTACCAGTGAATTCTAGCACTCATGTGTGGGATCCCAAGGCCTCGGGCTCAGAGGCCCTGCTGCTCTCTGCCACACATCGCCAAATGAGCGCAACAGTGTCCTCACATGCTGCTCGGCCAGTTAACACATTTCTCAAGCTCTAAACAAGATGTGTTCAGGGACATCCAGCCCCCATGGGGGGCCCCAGAGCATTCCCCTGTGCCAGCATGGAGAAAAAGATGGCAAAAGCAATGGAAATCTGTCAGCAGGATAAGGCGTGGGGCTTTTCTTTCTCCGTCCATGATGGCCGCATGGCCACAGACAGGGTGGCATGAGTGATGCTTTCCCTCTCCTTCATTCACTCACTGATCTCCTTCCAGCTTGGCAGAATCAGACCTGCCTGACTCATCGCTCCCATTGTCCAGTCCCACAGCTGCCACCTGGTGAGGTGGCCACGGACTCACAGGATTTCTGAGCCTGGGGAACCCCCTGCCCCACCACTCTGGTAGGGCTGCAGTTTTGCTCCCATACAGCACGCATGCGCACACACGTGGCTCTCCAGCCCAGCACCAGCTTTGGTGCCAGGCCAACAAGGTACAAGGTCCCAGCAGCAGCCTGCTGGGTACAGACCCCAGGCAGCCTGGGCTGGGGGGTCACAACAGCAAAGTCGCCACTGTGCCACAGCTCCCTGCAGATGCAGCTTTGTGGGGACAAGCAGCCTGCCCTGGGCAGCCCCATGCTGCACTTTGCTGGTTCCCCCTGCGGGAAACACTGGAAGATGGAGGGCTCTGATCTGCTCTTGGAGCAGCAGGGTGTGAGGAGTCAAGAGACAGAAGTACATGGGTGGCAGCATCTGCTGGCAGCAGTTCCCACCAGCCTATCACCCTTACCTCACTGAGTGACCTAGTAGGTAAAAACTCTTCCCACCCTTTCCCTTCCAGGCAGGTAAACCACAGACCAGGCAGCAGCTGAGCCCCATACCCTGTTCACCCCCTCCCCAACAGCTTTCAGCCCTTCCCCACCATGGGGTGACCAACTTTCCTTAGGGAACACTTTACCAGACTCTTCTCCAGCTACCACCAGACCGAGTACACAGTATCTCCTGGCACGCCCTGTCCACCAGAGTCAAGCTGGTTCCTTCTTCACCGAGCCGCAATGAGACAGGAGCGGGGAATGGAGGGAGCTACGGCTTTCACCAGGAGGTGCAAGGGGGGGAGCCAGAGCCAGTTCAGCAGCCGCCAGCTGTGCGCCCCATGGGACGATGCAACTCAGACCTTTCTTGGCCTTAGGCAACCTGTTACTGTAATTTCATACCTGGGATGCACTCGTTCAGTTTTTTCTGATCCTTTGCAAGTCTTAAGTCTTCCCATCACAAACCACTCCTCCACCACGGGAACCGCCTGCTCTCGACTGGTGCTGTTCATAGGAGGAGCCACACGCAAACGAGGTGGGCAGGTTTTTGTTGTTCCTGGCTTCTACTGTCTGGGGTTTTCTGTTCGTTCGTTCGAATCTCATCGTGCTTACTGTTCAGCAGCCCTCGTTCAGTGGTTTGAGTGGAAGACAGCACCTCACCTTGTAAATAGGGGCTGGAGCAGAACTCACCAGTGACCTCTTCTTCACAGAAGCTGTTTCTCACTCACTGGTGGCTACCCAGCGACAAAGCCATACGCTGTACCAGACGTCCTTCTGCATTTAGGGTACCAATAAGCTGAAGCCTTTGCCCTGCTGGTACAGACACCAATATCCACGTGCTGCCTCCAGCAAACCAGAACCTCATTGTCTCTGGACACGCAGACGGCAATTTTGCCCTTCTGAGTCATGGTTGGGTTTTATTTTTCATGAGTGTTGCTTTAATTCAGTCCTATTTATCAGCCAAGCTCCACATGAAAAATAAACAGCATACAACAGACGCTGCTGCCTCTCACCTTCATTTCATAGCGCTGGATGCATAAACCCAACCCTCAGCATGAGCCCCACTGACAGCACAGTTCTTGTTACCCCCGTCCTTTGGACCCTGGTACAAAGCACCCATCCCTGTGCCCCCACAAACACTACTAGCGCAGCCTCTCCTACCTGCCCCACATCCTGTTGCTGCTCCCATGGGATCACCTCTCTCCTTGCCTCTTACTCAGATTTTTCTGGCTGCAGGGTAAAGGAGAGGAAAACGCTGTCTCAGCTGGCAAGGTGCAGCATTAGACACCAGCAAAAGTTGGGGGCCTCCCTTCCCCTCTGCCCACAGACCATGGGGATCAGGGGCCACTGTTTTCATTCTTGCCTCTTCTGAGTGGAAGGAAGAGGCAGTGCTTTTGTAACCATCCTGGTCCTGCTTCTGAAAGCCACCAGCGGTCAGGATGCTCCAGCCCACACCAGGGTACCTCAGCCACCCTGTGCCAGGGTACCTCAGCCACCCTGTGCCAGGGTACCTCAGCCACCCCATGCTGCTGGGTTTACACAAAACTGCAGCAGCAGACATGGCCGCAGGGACAAGCTCCTGACCCCGGCCTCTGGAGCTGGCTCTTCTCCCAGCTAGGCCAGCCCGAGGCTTGATCCTTCCTGCTGCACCCCTTCCCCTCCATCCTTTCTGTGAGGAAGAAAGGACGTGTTTGTTGTCAGCCCTGCTGCAGGCAGGGAGAGGCTGAACCTGCCGCAGGCCGGGGCTTTGGACTTCCCAGCTACGGTCTTTTTCAGCTGCAGGAGAACAGATTTCAAAGCTATTTGGCACAGCAGAGAAACCATCAGAAGGCACATAGCCCACACCAAAGTGCTCCTGGTAATACCCACTTTATTCATACGTATTTGGGGCTGTTCTGAGCCACGTCTTGCATCCCTGGGAGACACGAGACATCCTCATACCCTCCCAGGATGGGGAAAGTCAGCCTGGCTGCAGTGCCGCTTCCCTCACACTGTCGAGCTGCCCTGCTTAGAGGGGCTTTGTAAGATGAGAAGGTCTGAAGTGTGGAGGCAGAGGTGATGTCCTGCAGCACAGGGCAGAGCTCTGGAGCCGGCACTTACCAAATGTCTGCAGCGTTCCCTTTGTTTCAAACCCTTCCATCATTTAGGCCTGAAATACTCACACATTCACAGGGATGGTGGAACTCGCAGGGCTCTAGATAGACAAGTGTTATAAAAACATTACCCTTCTTTTGGCATGTATTTAAAGTTATCTCTGAATACTGTAGGGATGAAGCTCTCAGAAGAAAGAAAACCCAGAGAGTAGTGCCCAGTGGTACCACCGGCTGTGAGCCGGGCAAAGCTAACAACAGGGAACAGGCCTTTCAGAGGAAGCCATGGGAAAATACATGCTTTTCCAAAGGAGAGGAATCCTGACTCCCCAAGCAGGCGGGCTCAGAGCTTACCAATGAGGACATGGCTGTGGCAAGTCCTCAGCGCTGCCCATTCCCATCTCTCCCTGCCTTTCTCCCCTCTTACACCCAAAGCCATCCCCTCCTGGAACTGCCAGGATTCCTTACGCTGCGGTACCCACCGGCAGGCTCTGTGGTACCCACCGGCAGGTTGAGGAGCTTCGAGCTGCCTAACCGCTCAGCTCCTGGGAATATCCTGCCATGGCAAAGCAGTGAGAAAGCACACCACAGACTGCTTGCCATCTGAAGCTTTAAAATACATTCCTTCATCTGGAAGAAAATGATCTCCATTTCCAGCAAAGTTCTGACCATCTGGACCCTCACTTATTAAGTAGTATGAAAGTTAATGAGTCAAGCAAGCTGGTTCTCCAGGCACTTTCCTGCTCTGGAACTGCTTGGTAAGAAGCTGCCTTTTCATTTCCTTGGAAAAGTTATAGGCACATGTAAAACTTCCCAGAAAGCTGAAGAAGTTTCAAGGCAGAAGCCCCAGGTGTTACTTTACATCAGATGTTTCAGCTCTCAAGAACAATCTGAGAAAGTTTAGCTTCAGGGAGACTTATACAGCAGAGGAAAAAAACAAACCCCAAAAGGGTGCTCCACATGCTTCCAAGAAAGCAATGTACAGTGACAAAGCATGCTCACGTGCCTGGCACAGTCCCATACCAGAGTTTTGGAAATCCCCAATAACTTTTGGTTCTCAACCACTGTAAGAGCTTCTGCTGCTTCCAGGTCAGGAAACCGGAACCTCCAAGCAGCAAGGCTCAAGTGGAAGCAATCCCTAGTAACGGTGAACATGAAAGGAAACATCACACTCCACAGAAGTATTAGGAAGCAGCTACAACTGTGCAGGCTTCATCGCTCACCACCCCAGAGGAAGTGCCAGCACTGCCACAAGCAGCAGCTCAACCCCTGCCTTCTGCACCTCTCCGAATTTGGTCCCTCTGCATCCCCTACTTCTGCAAACCAGCACTCTGAAGCGGAGCTGCCCTGCTGCTACCGCAGGAAGGATGTCAAGTCAAGGGGGTAATCGCTCCCTTCTCTGACCCGCACCGATGCACTGAACCAGTGAACTATGAAATTCAGTCTCCACAGCAAGGGCTGTAAGCCCCAGGGGGAGAAGCGCACCCAGACACTTAATGCAGCAAAACGGTTTGTGAAACTGCAACCACCCAGGTGAATTCTACCAACGTTTGTAACATGTAACAAATGGCCGGCACTGGAATTCTGTCATTCAGCTCTCAATGGTTTGGCAAAGGTAACGCCTTTTCTGCTTATAAACCCCAGTGTTCCCTCAAAACCCAAATCTGGGAAACACCAAACAATGCTCAGAAAAAAGAGACCTTGTATGTTCAAATGGCTGAGTTCTCCATCATGAAGTGAGCTTAATTTATAATTGTTTCAACTTAATGCTCCTAAACCATAACAATTTCTGGATCCCCCAATGAGAGTGAGACGGGGAGAACCTGGGGTTCTTGCCAGAGCCTCTATTTTAGGCTGTCATTCAGAAACAGCAGTTTCTAGACACGAGGCCTGAACTTTTCTTACCTCAGCATTCCAAGAAAGGAGCAACAAGCACTAGTGAAGAGGAGAGACTAAACCAGGAGTCACAAGGAGGCTAACCCAATTTTTTTCAGAACACAAAAGAGAAAGTTAAGTTTAACCTCAAAATACTTTAGGGCACACGTTCCCACTCGCACCCTCTCACTTGCCCCCTGCCTCAAGNGTAATTTCCGTAGCAACTAGGTTTTCAAGAAGCCAGGCTCCCACAAACGCTTTTGCAGCTCTGTTTTGTGGAGTGAGACATCTGCAGCTTTACAGTGAGCAAGCACACCCTTACATGTCAGATTTTTGGCTTGTATCATGTATGGTTGATACAAGCCCACACCTGCTGTCTTTAGAGATACTTTTTACATCGGGTCCTTGGCATCACAGCAAACCCAAGAACTTGCCAGCACCTTGATTTTACTTTTTCTTCAAGTAAATTGAGTCTTGTGCCACGAGAGCCGCTGAAAGGCAACTCCACAATGGCAGCTGGAGTTTCTCCTAACAAGCAGCACGTCAAATGAAAATCCAGACAGACTCACATCCGACAGGCATAATGCACATTCATGGAAGACATTAATGTTTTTAAAGTCTTAACATCAGCCTGGAAATCCAGCACAAGCCAGATCAGATCCACTGCACCTGAAAGTTCAGAGTAATGCAATACAGAAGGAATTGCAGCTGCATATAGTTTGAGAACCAACTTAAATAATAAATTATGCTTGAGATATCAATAGTAATTTGGGGGGGGGGGACGACACATAACACAGGACACAACGTGGACACAGTCAAACACATGTTTCCCAAGAAGATTTCAAGCTGCTCTGTGACAGAACAGGCAAGAAAGACTTTTATCTAAAACTACTGTGAGGTCCAACTGCAGCTGAGGGCACCCCTCCATAGGCACACGTGAAGGTGACCTTGGGCCGCCAAATCAAAAGCTAAACTCCACAGTGTGTGAAACTGAATCAGTCCCTTCAGAATGTTCCCACACAGTTTCTGCATGTTTTTGTCAGCCAGGGAAAGAAGAAAGGAAGACAAGAGCATACACAAATTATACTCATGGGTATCGGGCTAGAAACAATTCCAACACAAGTTGCAGAAGACTCAGAACGTCGCCAAGGACTCTCAGCACAAATGAGCTTCCCGCTCCTCCGTTACAGGTTCGGCTGCATCAAACGATGTCACCCCAGAGGAAAGGCCACACGAGCTGCTTGTCCCTCTGGGACACCAGGTGCAGCACAGGCCGGCTCACCAGTACCGGTTCTGCTCCCGTACTCGGTCTCCAGCCACATCAGGGCCCCTCGTCGCAAAAGTCAACTCGAGTTCAGCACACTGCCAACTGCTCATCGCAGGCAGCGAGCATGAAGCAGCTAGCAGGTCCCTCCTGTAAGGAAAGTCCTTGCTCAACAGCTGAGAGCACTGGGTCACACACCCCTTGGGAACTACGAACTACACCCAGAGGGCGTGAATTTCACAGGACTGTCAATCTGGTGCCTCTCAGCAGTATTCGACCCAAAGGAAAAAGCTTAATAAAGCAATAAATACCAGCCTGACAATGCCAGGATTATCACAACTGACACTACATTAAAAAAAATCTCCAGATGTAAGAAACAAACGAGGTTTCTACATCAATTTCCAAGGTCTTTTAAGGCAACATAACATTGCAATTAAACCACGTGAACATCAAGTTTTCTTATATATATATATATTTTAATTAGAAAGCCACTTCAGTTACACAAGTCTTCATTGTTTCAAATTTACGCCAACAGCTTCAGCCCTGACCCTGAGAACAGACTCAGTTAAGTGAGGGTACTCTCGTACACTGGTTACCTGTGCGAGCAGCCGCGTGACTCAGCCCTGAAGTTGCTACACGCTTCATAACCACGTTCCTCATCTGTGAATAAACTCACACTTGCACTCAGTAACACATCGTGCTGTCACAGTCTCTTAAAAGTTCTGCAAAACCATGTTTTTATATATATTAATCCATAGACAGGGGAGTTTGTCTGGAAGAGGAGATGAAAGAACCACAGCGCCTATGTGGCAACCAAGACAGCGTGCAAGGAAACCAAACACCCCACAGTCGCACAGGGTGATCCTCCAGAGACAAACACCAACCATAAACAGTTAGGCTGTTGGCTACAAAAATCACTCACAGTAGTCTCTGCAGCATCTAACACCTAAGGATCTAGAAGTGCTTATTACAGGGTGAGGGAGGGGAAGCACCTTCCCTGTCACCGGGGTGGAGACTTCACCCTAACTACTACATTTGGGTGGAGGTGGGCTGGAGGTCACGCTACACTGGAGGATTTTATTTTTGGAGAAAATGAACAGCTATTTCTAAGTAAATTCTACACGCCACTGAGGGCGGAGAGAAGTGTGTTATCCAGTTGGAGCAAGAAGTGGATTTTACACAGCCAAAAATAGCTTGAGTTTTCCAAGAACACACAAGTAACATCTGTATTCTTTGAGCACTTGTCGAGGGACCTGCTTCAAACGCTGCCCAAGAGGGAGCACAAACTGCTGCAGGATAAAGGCACTCTCAGCACTACCCTAGGTCACCACGGTCAAGTACAGAGATAAGGACTCTGTGTTTTGAGTTGTAAAAGCAGCACTGCAGTAACCTTCTGAATATTTCCCATCACGTGCTGACTCTGAAAGACCCCTCGTTAGCCTCAAAACAAAGCCTAGAAAAGCAGGGAGCACACTTTGATTTGGGAAGATGCCAGTATCTGTTAATATGTAACTAGGCAGGGGGTGAACAGGTTAGGTCTGAGACACACACACCAGAAAAATGCACACCAGGCAAAAAGTTAAACCATTTGTTACACTACAACACACAGGAGTTGTTGGTAAATACTTAGGAAGAATCAAGAGCAAACATCTCTTGCTCAGCTTGTTTCTGTTAATTGCTCAACACAACAGACACGAAGCATTTTCACTGAAAACATTTTCTTTTCCATTGATATGTCCTGTAACTCAAGACGAGCAGGTTGCAGTAACATTGGCAGGATGCAAATAACATCACACATACTTCTGAAATGCGTGGAAAAGAAATAGGCTTTTATACCACCACTTTGGAATTAACTTGTTTGGAATTAACAGCCCCAAGATACTAAAACAAAGACTTGCAAGAGACCCCAACCAAAGGTAGAAGTCACTGGAAAAAAAAAAGGCCAGTACCTGCTGTAGTAAATACCCACCCACCATCACTTTTCAGTCATCCCTGCTGAAAGAACTCCTCTAATCAAAGGTCTGCTGCTGTGGTTTCAGCTTAAGACCCCACACAGGATCATGGCACAAGGACCACCTGGGCTCTGCCCTAAGGCATGGGCTACCAATGCAAGGACAGAAGGGGAAAGTTTCTTCTCACCCATATTTACCATAAAGGCCACAGACAGACCTTGGGAAATGGAAAGAAGAGGTAGTCCTTGTGCTCCACCTTCCTGCTTTGAGCTGCTTGTGCATGCTCAGGGTTCTTGGAATTAGGTGCCGCTTCAGGGGACTTCTGTGCTCATGGACTGGAGCGCTTCACACCTGCAGGCCAGCCCGCTGGCTGTGTGAATAAAGCAGTGAAATAACAAACCACCACAGCATCCTCCACAGCACCTTCAGCTTTCATTCGCTGGCTCCCAACGCGTCCTTCTCACAAACAAGCTCAGTGTGCCTGCATGCTTCCTTTTCTTGGTTCCCTCCGCTCCCTCTCCTCTTCAAGTATAAGGAGACAGCCAAAAAGAAGCACCAGGCCAGGGTTTACTACTTCGAAATAGATTTCTAACAAAAGCTGAAACAAAGCTGCTTACACAAACTGTCTCATTCCTTGGAATGTTCCAGGTGATCTTCTAGGAAAAACTGACCACGTGCAACAGGGAAAAATACTTGTTTCATCACAAACCTCTATTTTTCAGCAAGCCCTCCTCTGCAGTTACAAAAAACCCACACACAGCTAGAAATTATTTTAAAAAACAGTGAGAAGTTATGGGTGAGGGCAAAAGTGACTAAGTTTTCACAGCTGTGACTCCCAACTGGTGCTCCAGTCAAACTACCAGTCTGATTTTGGCCCAGCAGCGCGGCTCTATCACTCAAGTAGCGGTTTGTCTTCCCTGCAGTCGCGGGAAGTTATTGCTCCAGAGGCCACACGTGTTACACCCTCACCCTGCCACACACAGATCCCCCTGTTCCCGTGTCCAGTTTGGGAACAAGGGGTGGCAGCCCCCATCAGTATGCCCCCTCTTCCTACCTGCTGGCGGAGGGGGATCAGAAGGGCACCCCTTACCACCTAACAGGTCCGACAGCCTTCAGCACTGCCCTGGCATCTCTGCCTCTGGACAGTACGGCAGCGTTGTGCAGAGACAGGTACGAGGGCCTGCTAGAACAGCCTGGTGCTCCAACGTGGCTCAGCCACACAGCCTGGAGAAGCCTGGGGAACCTCAAGCCCTGCAAGCTCATCAACTGTTCACATACCAGTTCTTGAACTGGCTGCAACAGATTGGACTAAGGGTTTGTGAGGTAAGGACTCCGGCTCTTCAGAAATGGAGCTTTATGAAGCTTATTGCTCAAAGCACTTGGCAGTCCTTTGACAGAGCGTGCTGTGTAAGTGCAAAGTACTAATTTTTAAGTCAAACTAAGAGTTTTTTAAAAAATATCTAGGAATTTCTTAGCATTTCCCTGTTTACCTAACAGACCAGTTCTTTACAAAAATAAATACTGGGAGGACAAAAGGGCCAATATCCTTCAAAAATATCAAAACACCTAAGAGAAACAGAGGGTACATCAGAGTTGCTTACAACTCATCTGCCTTATTCCTGGGACTAGGACATCCCCAGAGCTTCTAAACCTTATGATTTTTTCTGAAAGGTCATAGTATCAGGACTGGTATTTGGCAAAGAGCTGGTGAAGAACGGTTTCCTAATACTCAGCAGTAATGCTTACAATAAATTTAAGGGGAAAATATTTAGCTTGCTTTTCTCTTGGGCTTATTGTTTTGTTTCGGGGTCTTGGGGTTTTTTTTGTGGGGCTTTTGTTTTCCCCCTTAAATCAGGTACCAGTTGCATTTTATCCCTCCCATTTCTATGATATTTCCAGTTTTGTGTATTTAGACCAAAGAGACTTTCCAAAAGCTGGTGTACAACATCTTTATATACACTACAAATTCAGATTACCAGACTATAGTCAGACATTGAATATATAAATAACTTTGCAAACTATTTACAAGTTTTAAACTAATCAGGTTCCAAGCAACCAACACTCTTAAGGCAAATTTGTTTGTATGACTGGCTGTCTGGCTTTTCAGCATTTCTCTCCCCTCTTCCCCCCCCACCCCCCCCAAAATGATAGGCAATAAACATAAAATTGAATTACCCCCTGCCCCTGTATTGACAGAATTTCTTCTATGGAGAAATAATCTAACTACTTATGATTCTTCCCTCAAAACAAGGAAAAACATATAGAAATGCAATTTCTGTGTTCATGTGTTAAGAAAATCATTAAGGTGCATACCAAGAAGTGGAAATCCCAATGTCTTACAACCACATCATTTCTGTATGCACTCAACAAATAGATTTGGGAATTTGGGGAAAGCATCAGTTTAAAGCTGCCCAACCCTTTTAAAAGTACTATGCATTTATAAGCTCATTAGATCTAAAATCTGAAGAGCTCAAAGGGATTTTCGGTAAGAGGTGACACTGTGCAATATAAAATGCAGTAAGGAGTGGATTTTCAAAGCCTATGTTTAACTACATCACAATTTTTCTCTCATACCATATTGCGGTGCAAGATGCTATTCACCATTTAAAGGGATTCTGCACACCTTGCCAATCCTTATTTTGGAATAAAAATTGGCCGTATGGGTCAGTATCTTTTTTGTTATAACACTGACTTGTTGAGTGCGGTCACAGCGCCACCCCTTGAGTTGACGCGTGACTGCAGCAACCCAGCGTATTCAGGTGGAGTAGGCAGGACTCACATACCCAACGTGCTTAGTGCCTTCAGGTCCCGAGCATCACTTTGTTCTTACTGTTTTTCAATGCCCTGATTAGGTCTTTGTTGGGAAGTAATTAGCTATTGTGGTCTGAAGGATTTTGGAACAAAGCAAGAGACTTTATACTGAATGCAGAGGTCATCTCCAACAGAGACAAGAGGTGGCAAATTATCGATTAGCTTTATATTTAGAAGCATCCCTTGGTTCACTGCTAGGATTGCTCCAGTCATCTGCTTCAGGTGTGGTCTTGTAGTGTCGCCACGCTGACTTATTAAAAACAGGAAGTCTTTCAAATGATTCACTTGAAAGGGCCTATGGAAAAACAAAAGCAATGGGAAGACAGCATTAGAAATACCAACAGCAAGATGATATTCTGGGGGTTTCTGCAGTTACACCTTCTGTATCATGCAAGTGTTTCAGTCATCCGAGCGTTACAAGTCACAACACTTTTGAAAATAATTCAGCTATGACTAATCACTACAGTCATAGTCAAAAGTACTAGCTATAGTAAAAGTTAAAAGAAAATAACACTTTAAAATACTTCCCTTGTTTCCAGTGTGTGGCATCTACAATGACAGCAAGAAAAAAAAGGTTTTGGTCAAAAGCATTTTAGGGAGATTTGTCACTGACAGTGGGTAGACAGCTACTTCACTGAAACACTCCACTTCCCCACAACAGGGGCTCTGGCAGCGCACTGATCTGTGAGGACAGACCTGTCAGTCTGTTAGCATGCCACCACCTTCTAAGAAAAACCACACCTTTGGTTAAAAAAAGTGTGGTTAAAGCCCTCAGAAACTCAAGTTCATACAACTCACTCCCCACACACAGCCAGGCAGCCACAATACCCAATATGTGACCTGTACGAGCGCTACAGCTACGTTCTTTTAAGTGCTTGAGCAGTTTCAACCTTAAGCTCCTGAGTAGCCTGGGATCTCCCAAAAATTATAATGGGAACAATACTGTATTACACATAAGCCAAGAACTACAGAGAAAAAAGCAGTACTATGAGTCAGACAATAGGCTTTTCAGTTTTATTTTGGTCAAAACGTTGAGAATTTTAAAAAGTATTAACCAAAATAATCTCTCATCACACAGTTCCAGCAGTTGTGATGGATTAATAAAATGCAACACAGTGGACTGGGAAAAATCCTAAACCAACTCAACAATCAAAGCAAGCATAGTATTAATGCCAGGCTGGCATTTATAACCCCTGCTTTTAGGATTCTCTGTAACTGATTTAGATAAAATATAATGAAGATAGCAATTAGAGATTTGAAAACTAGTTGAAGAGTGAAGAAAGTTCACTTAGTCTGCTATAAATTATCAAATTTCACTGCTTCATTAGTCTATAAAAGTGTCAAATTCATACCTTCAAATAAATTACAGCATCTGAACCAACGCCTTCCATTGAGTAGAGCTTAAGGTCACCTTGAAAGTACCTAGCGTACAGACGAGAAATTGGCAAGCCATAGCCAAACCCAGCCTACAAAAACAAGGACATGAGGAAAAACAGGGTGCAAAGTTAAAAAAGGCAACAGATCACTTCAATCATTTATAAATCAGAAGATACCTAGATATTAGATTTGCACCAGATGACTCTTCAAGTTTTCCTTCGTTACTCAGAGCCTGCACTCCAAGTTGGTATTCAACCTTTTGGGCAGTCTCCTTTTTTCCAAGGCATGGGTCGGTTTTTTTACCTCAAGTACAGAAAAAGGAAAACTCAGAGTTCTCTGTCAGGGCTGCCTTGTGCATTCTGCATTTTCTCAAGAGGAAGGCAGGCCTAACATACAGTACCATCTGCCTCCAACCATGAAAGCAAACCAATGCTCCTGAGCTTGGGATGATTTTCTCAAACATCTCCACGCTTAGGAGACTGTACAGGAAGCCAGGGACAACTCTTTACTCCACTAGGTCAGGCTGTTAAGTGACTGCTGATGCCACAGAGATCAGAAGACTACTTACAAACCAATACAAGGCAAAGTCTTCTGTTTACCCATCTAACAAGAGATCAGGATTGCACAGCACTCAACTATCCACTGAAGACTGAGACCCAGTGCAGACCACCCAATTTTCAGAACACAGCAGACTTGACAGGAACACATTTTAGAATTTCCAACACTAATATTCATAACTGTATCTGCAGCAAGGTCAACACTTGACACACTTGACCCACTTGTGTCAGAAAAAGTTACATAAAAAAAACTATCAAGCCTCTCTCACTGCAGCCAGGAATAAGATTTTTGTTCTACACATTGTTTCTTTCAGATAACCAGGTATGTGTTGAGCATCACGGTGGTTGATTACTCACCGGAGCCTCTCCCAAAATTTTTCAGGAGCAATAAAGGAAGGATTTTAAACTTACAAGCATTTGAAAATAAGGTTGTATATGGCAAGGGAGTAATAAAGCTTATTTGTTAGAGCGGATTACAAGAAGAATTAGACACCTAACATTTTCAGAAAGGCAATAAAATCATTCTGCTATCAAGTTTTCACAAGGACAACCTGACAGATACTGACAATCACTGCCTGAATCTTAAAAACAAAGCCCCAAAATGACACAGAAAAGAGAAGGTTAAGAAGCAGGACTTGCAAGCCTTATTCACAGCTAATATATGGGACCACTTTATTACAAGAAATCCCTTGAGGGGTGAGTGTTAGAGAACTTCTTACGACAGTATTCATCACAAATTCTCTTTGAGACCTACCATCTTGAGATTGAGACCTGCCATGTCTACACTAGCTTTTGACCTCTCTGTCTTACTTTTACATAAGCCTGAATGTTCTTAAATCAGAGTAGCTCACTCTGATGACTGTAACAGCTCTCCTGAGCAAAATGAGAAACAGAAATGCCAAAGGTGCCCTTTTCTTACAGCTATTAGTTTCTGTTTCCACAGCTATAAGAGTTGCTTAGCTGCACTTTCAGAAAACAGTATGCCTAAAAAACATAATTCACAAAGATTCACATTAATCCTGAAAACATATTATGGTTCACTCTCTCCAGAATTATGCCTCCTTAAAACCCATGCCCAGCCTCTGTTTGCCTCCTGCTCCTTCCAGGAAAGTCTCCTTACACTCTGTGCTAGCCCACGTAAGCATTTCATACTTCCCCTTTCCAAATATTTCCTGTCAGTCAGTCTCTTCTCTACATGGTTTTCAGGGTATTTTCCACACCCAGACAGGTTATAAGAAATATGAATACAGCAGATCCCAGAGGAGTACCTTGTTAAGGTAAGGCCTTGCAAAAGGTCTATTTTGCAAAATACAGTTAACAAGAATTGATTATTGCTCAGGTCTGTGCTTGACCTAGAGGACAGAATACAGTCAACAATGGCATATCTGCTTCAAGAAGGCTTTTTGGAGCCAATTTCTCATTAAATATTACACCGTGCCACTATACAAATAGGAGATTATTAAATTCCTGTTACTAATGTCTACAGGTTTAATTAAACCTAATTTAAGCCACATTTATCCCACTATAAACAAATGCTGCCAGAGAGGGAATCATTAAATTCTGTAAGAAAACCTAATTACCATTAAACATTTCCATGTGTTTCTACTGCTCCCATTATGTGTATATCAGTACAGATGAGCACAAGACCTGCTAGAATCGAAATGCTGCCATGGTAACAAGGTTTCACAGTAGTTTTTAAAGAACATTTGCAATGACACTGAGAAAGAATTTTCACCAACCAACACAAAGACTCTCCCTCTTCCACTCCTCAAGTCTATGAATGTTTCATGAACTAGACAGGGGATCATGTAATGAGGGGAGGGAGAGTTAGCACAGAAAAAATTGTCTGTTTACACTGCAATTTCATTTGCAGATACCATCTAAGTCAAGAATGACGTGAGCACAGCCCTACCTACCTTCTGCAGAACCGTCACTCCTAAGAGGTTTGGTGTTTGACACTAAGCACCAAGAAACTCTCCTGTACAGACGTCAAAGAGGATTTATGCAGAACCTTTCTGCTGAAGGATTTTTATTGCTAGACTGACACACAAAGTATAGCATAACTGTTTTTATAACTGGATCTGGGCTATAAGACATAACATGTGCCAAGCTTCTTTGCCAAAGTCCTTTTTCCAGTGGAAAGAGATGCCACAGACTCTTAGTTCTTGACTCTTTTCTTTCTGCACACAATTATAAGTAACAGAGCTTAACAAATTTTTCTGACACTCAGTCATGTACAGGTGGTCAGGCGCACAGGGTGAAGGCTGCCAAGTTCAGAAGAGAGGGGCATACTTCACAGGTCTGCCTATTGTGGTGTATAGACTGAAGAATAAAACAAAGCCTGAAGATGGGGTATAGTAGAAGAAAACTAAGTATAAATGTCACAGAATCAAAGCAAGCAGTCTTGAAGATGAGGAAATAAAAACACAGGAATGCATCGCTAAAGACACATGGGGAAAAAAGGAGGTAAAAAAAGAATAGTGTCAATCCAAGCTGAACACGTTTTACAATCAGAGAGCCACAGAGAGAGACATTTTAATAGTGAATACAACTGGTAATCAAGGTGTAAGTTTGTAGTGGGAATAAGTTTCAGGAAATCTTTGTAGGCTGATACAGTAAATTGCTGATCAAAAGTGAGACAGAACAAAGGCAGATTATGAATCAAGAAAGAGTCTGCCATTGACATAAAGAAAAAAGCTTTTATTTGAATTAAAGTCTGTCGCTATCACTCACCCCATTCAAGAAGATTGCCTATGTTTGAAACATACTAAGATGTGTTGCAGTTAGGAATACCACAGATTAGTATCAAGCTGGTGCAGACACAGAACCAGGCTTCACACCGACCGAGGTGGCATCAAACACCGGTAGAAACGCAACACGCCGCTGCGCCACAAGGCTGCACGAGCTGTGGGCTGAGGCAGCACCATAAAGACTTTCTGCTAGTCTAAAAGGGAATCTGTTATCTCTGAACTGTTTCCACCCTCACCTCAATTATGTTGTATCAGAAATAGTCACATACACTCTGCATCACATTCCATTAGCTGCTTAAAGGCACTTCAAGCACAGAAGTATCATCAGGGAAAAAAAAAGGAAAAAAAATCACTTAAACATGCTAGAAGAGAGTGTTCCTAAATAAGGAAAATAAATTTCTCAAAGAACCAACTTTTCCTTGACATGAAGATAAAGGGTTGCATCAGAAACAATAGAGAACTAAGATAAAAAGAAGCAAGAATACTGTATCAGTATTAACCTGCTTATTGAAACAGAAAAGTACCTGTATCATTTTAATCATGACTCAATACGTAATTCAATGAGATAAATTTAATAACAGTATTTAATTTCAATGATATTTTAAAAAGAATCAATTGCTAAAAGAATCTACACATTCAACACTGAAATAATTCCCTGCTTAGAAGAAAGTTTGTTTGCTTGAAATCTGACCCCCTGATACATCTCAGAAGGGAGTATCAGGTGAGATCACAGAATCATAGAATGACTAGGTTAGGAAAGACCTTTGAGATATCCAACTGAATCTGAATATACCAAAAGTGTTCACATCACATGAATGTTTGGGGATTTTTTTTTAAAATGTATTTTTACAGGTCACAACTTACGTGAAAATAATTTTCCAAGTTCAATATAAGTTTGTGCGTTACTGAGAGGTGTTTCCCAAGTGCTATAATGCTGACAGCGTGGCTCACCTTTTCAGTACAGTTATTATAGGAAATGTAGATAAACAGCAATTTGCACAGCAAGGAAGATCTTGTTAGGTTATCCACCTCCTCAGTAACAGGGCACCAAATACCCCATCTATTAACCTATGTAAATATTGTGCATATGCAGGCATGCTTGTTTCCAAGAATAGAGTGTCAAAGAAAAGCAATTTTCTATTCCAAAGACGAAGTGATGATAAGAAACCCCATTTTCCTCCCAATACATTTTACCTGCACAGAATTGCTAATGATAAACAATTTTGTCAATGGCAAACCTGATGCAGTAATTCACAGTGACAGGAAACACGAGTGGTGCAAAGGGACATTTAAATATGTATTGCAACTGCTTACCAAAGGCACAGCTCTCGAGGGCTCCAGACTCGGCCTGGGTGCTGTTGAGTACATGTAGTTAAACAATCTGTCTATTTTCCTTAAAGGTACACCTCCTCCTTGATCGCTTATCTAAGAAATGAAAAGTTACAGTTTTCAACATGATGCTTTGAACAAACCTGCAAAGCCTCAAGCAGCATTACCTAAGTGACATTAGAAATATTAATGAATATGAAGTGTCAGAAGTGCAACAGCCTTTTGAAATAAGTCCTAGGAGTTTTGTGAGATGTGTATTATCTTTTAGGTATTTACCTTAATAGATAGATCTTCTTTCCCCAATGTGACTAAGGTTTTGATCGATGGATAGGTTTCTCTCTTACCTTCATGCAATTCCACTGTAGCTCTCATTGAATTCTGAAATTAAAAGGAAAAGCAGTGTCTTTAACTTTACCATATATGCTTTTTGTGACAGCTTGGAACTTGAATTTACTTTGTTAGATAATTTTAGACTAACAAAATAGATACTTAGTCCTACAGAAAAGGCTGTATTTAAAACAAATTCAAGAAGCACTTTCAAGTCAATGAGTTCTCCATTTAAACTTTTACATCAGAACTCCATTACACATTCTTGATATCACACAGAAAAAAAAACATTCTTGCTTTACATCCTCTGACTTTATATTAAATAGGTAAAAGTAATTACATATAAGGGATGACAACATCCTTCACCTCCATCTTGCAGAATGCCAATAGTGATGTTCACCACAGAGGACGAGCTTTGTTTTTCTTAGTCTGGATCACATAATTGTCATGTTACCAACTATCAATCTGACTTTGTCATATCTAGCAACAGAATTTCCACTACCAGTCTGTCACAGATTAACTACAGCCACTACTTACTGGTTTCATACTGTTTCATGACTTGTACCAAAACATACCTGTATAATAATTCCCACCTGTTCTGCCTTAGAACTCATGTTACAAGTGGAAAAACAGGGGAAGATTTAAATGAACATACTTGACAAATGTCAGAAAGCAAACCCAAAATACCATTATTTAGGAATAGTATCTGTCCAAATGCATTTTTCCCCTGAATTTCTGGTGTTCAATTGCACCACCTAGAGACCACCTAACTTCAAAAGCATACAACAGCGCTCTAACCCTCCATTCTCACCATTGTTCCAATTATTCAGAACACACAAATAAAAATCAAACCAAAGCATGTCTTTCAGACTATTCAAAGACATATGGGCTGTTTTCACAATAAACAAAAGACACTGATCCTAACTAGTCTTCAAATATGCAACAAAGAAGCAAGCTTATGAAAATTGCAAGGTAACAAAAATATCATGACTGCAAAAATAGACTATGAGTGTTTTATATTAATCAGCTGCAAAAGCACAATGGGAGTAGTGTGAAAACACACAAGTGCGTTAGAGAGAGCTGTAAGCCTAGCTTTTAACAGTTTCAAACCCTCTTCACTTGTTTAAGAATAAGCATGAGAAAGAAAAATGGAAAAAAAAACCCCCACATTTAAGAGCTGTAACTGAAAAGTATCTCAATTTCAACAGTAATGTTAAGTTCACAACCCCCTTCCAAACACTAACAAGAGCAACCTACCTTGAATAATTCAAATAACATATGAAACAGATGAGAAGGTACATAGACTACTTGAATAGGCTTGTTTGGAGCTTTAGCTGAAGAAAAAAAAAAAGACAAATTACTTTTCAGAAGAGTCTTCTGTAGCATTTCTGTTTACAGGAATAACTCAAAACTAGCCAAAGGCAAGGATGTAAGCGTGTTCTAATTTTCCAAGTGCAAGATTAGCTCCATGAACTAAAACCATAAGTTTCATTTACTGCTATCACCTGAAAGAACACATCCCAATGATGGTTTTCAAAGACACCTATGTCAGCAGGCTGTGTTTGTACATGGAACTTCACTAAGCAGTGCTTGGTTTAGCACTGACAGCATATGTTAACTAAGAGAACTTCCCCACAGAAGTGGGGAAATAATTTTTCTTAACATACACAATATTTAAGCATAATGTTTGCTGCACAAAGATCTTTAAATGAAAAACCCAGTTTAAATATTCTAAGCAAAATTACATATTTTCCCTTGAAACATAAAACATTAAAAATCTGCAATCAATATCAGAGTTTTCTTATTTCAAATCATAACTGAATTGTTTGCCCGCTGTTGTCCTGTTGGTGTTTTGGCAGAGGTGGATAGCTTGGCACAGCTCTGAATGCTACAGCGCTCACTGACTCATCAGGAAATGCTACAGCTGCACTTAAGACATTGCAGGGCAGTTTTGGTGCTGAAGATGCAGCCATCTCTGAACATTCAAATATCTGCTGGCATTAAATTATACAGTCACAGCCTGTCAGGCTCAGCAGCAGTTCAGACTGAAGTAGTCTCCAAATGCTTGCTTAAATAACGGGAAGATACAAACGTGCCCACAGCTTGTGACTGGAGACAACTTCATCTTTTTGGACACAGAGAGCTAGTAAAGCCACCAGTTATTACTTTAAGAGACACAGTAGTGAAACCTCCTAGGAAAAAAGAGAAAACCAAAACAGTGTTCTGCATAATTAATTGCAAGGCAACTTGCTGTTTTATTCTGTTAGTTTGGTCAGAGTCCATACCCCAATTCTCTTACGCATCGCCAAAACCAAGGCAGCTGCCTGATCTATACTCCTTTGAGGCACAGAGTACATGTAGAAAATATATTATTCTTGCTCTTCTGAGGTAATTTGCAAAGTTGCTTTCCTTGTGTTGATAAGAAGCTAGTTTAAAGAACACAACTTTTTCCTTGCTGCTTTTTTAAATGAGATACGTCAACTTTTCTCTACTGATGGGTCACTTTACTTAGATCTTCAAATGAATTTTGATTCCTCTGCTGCAGCACTCAGCACTTCTAGCTCTAAAATCACTCAGGTTTGGATGGGGCAAGGTTGGGTCCTTTTATTTTGGGAGAGAGAGCTGGTAATAAAGCATCAGTGTTGACAGTATAATTCTGTGTAGAGAAGTATCTCTACAATGTTAAAGAGTCCTTTGAGCAACATATGTCCCCGTGTATCACTCACTCCATTTCAAGTGTCACCTATTTCTGAGACTTTCTCAATTCTGCTCAAGTTTGGAAACATCTTAGTCTTATGTTTGGACACCTGTCCAAAGTCCGAGAGGGGATCACTCAAGACATTTATTTTAATGTAAAAAAATATAATCTGCCTTTTGTTAATAGAAACAATGAACAAAACCATCAGTTTATACACTGACAAGGACTGTCTCAGTTTTGTAGCATCCAATTTTCATTCTTTGCAACCAGCTTGAAAGATATTTTCACACAAAAGGTTTATGATAGGACATAAAGCATAGACTATATAGAAAAGGTTTAATTTTGCCATCTTACACAGCAGAGCTCAGTACTGGTGCAAGGACTGACAGTGGAATTTACAAGCATAGTTGAAACGAAACAAATTTCATCTCTATTAAAATATTAGTTAGAAGACAGGCATGTTTCCTTCCCAGTCAGGAGAATTTTTAACCATTTTAAGGAAAATAAAGTGACAGTGAATTCAAACGGCACTCTGCATTCAACACCAAGTAGTAAAAAGACATGCTGGGATGATAAACTATAATTCAGAGACATTAGAAGAAGAAAAGTTACCCTGCACACAGGACAGCAGAGTTCAAATTGTAATTTGCAATGAATTAACACAACTAGAAAACAAACACTTCTCATATCTGTGCTAAGTACAGCACTTTAATTTCACAATTACCATTGAATTCTTCAACTTCCAGATCAGGTGCCACCAGATAGTACTGCTCACACAACATCTTGGCTGTTTCATAAGCATCTACAAAACATGAGAACAGAACACTGATTTATCAAAATCACCTAGAGCCTGCTAGCAAGGTTCACCCTGTCCCTGAAAGGCTACAAGCAGAACACTCATTTAGTATCTAGTTTACAGGCACGAAACCTGTATCCATTCTAATCCCTCTTTCTCTGTATGCTTATAGCCCATTTGTCAAGAAAGGGCAAATTCTATTTAAAGCACTACAAACAAAAGCAGATTACCAGAGACAAGCTATTTTTCATCTTTGTTCAGGGCTTGAAAACCCCCAGGGTATAATCTTAGGCTGACCATAATATCTACTTATTTGTCATGCCCCGATCACAGTTTAATGCTTGTTCTTTCCATCTCAAATAAAAGAGGATGACATTGCAACCATAAATTCAGCTTTTTCCAA
>VZTU01031025.1:10356-53205 GCA_013400835.1 Zapornia atra | reverse complement strand
GGGGGGGGGGGGGGGGGAATAGGAATCATTAAGATTCTCTATTCTTTCCCCCTAAACAAAAAAAGAAAGCCTCCCCATAATCCAGACCAGGCTTTCTGTAGTTAAAAAACCCAGAAAGTTTAAATCCTCTTTTGTTTGAAAGATTTCTTAGTGGTTCCAAAGACTCAATGGTACCTAGTTGGCAAAAGTCTTACAGAAAGAAGCAGCAAGGGGTAGCTTAAAGAGAAACCACTAACTCAAAGATGTTCTAACTACATTGCCTAAAACAGCTTTACAAAAGTAGTGTCCTTGAGTAACTGTGGGCTAAGGGCAAGCACACAAACAGATGGGCAGCTCTGTAGACAGAGACACATTCGCTAAGATAACACAGCAGTTGCCTTTGACCTCGCACTACATACATCTTTTTCCTCCTGCCCAAAGTGACACTACAAAGCAAACAGTCACTGCCAAGACTCAGACAAGCAGAGGGAAAGTAGAATCACCAGGCCCCAGGAAGGACTGGCTGCCTGTAATTGTTCTCTATTGAGATGTCTACAGATTAAAAAAAAAAATCTGTAGTGTGCCCCTTATCTGAAAGTAATTTTATCAGTTGTTCTGACATCTGCAAGGCTGGATGTATCACACAAGGCTAACACAAACACTGCTTGAGGCCTAGTAAAACAGAGCTAATCAACACTGGGAATGTTCTTGATCAAATCCCAGTAATGCCTCACAAAATCAGCTATCCAGTAGGAATCGTTTGTCAAGCCCCAAAGACTCCCTTAGAGGATCCTGTCATTAACACAATAAAACGTGCCCAGTAAAAAGCTCAAAGTCCCATTTAATATCCAAGCTGTACAGAGAAACTCAGCCTGACATGTGCATAATTTGGCAGGGGTGGGAGAAGATGCAGGAATAGCTACACTTACACTATACTCTAAGATTATCTCAGAACTTCTGATGGCCTTGGTAGTAAATCCTGTGCTTTAGAAAAAGAAGCATAAGCAGCACAGCCATGATCTTGACCCAAGTCATCAAAAGCTGAAGAGAGCAATGTACCTAGTATGACTGTAAGGCCACCTACATGGAAAAAGGAATACATTAGCACATTCAAAGAGTTTCCACATCATGGAAATGAAAATTTGATATGGATCCAGGGCACAAAAGTTGTATTCTTATTGCAGAAAAAAACTGCAATGCCTCTGAAAACTGAACCAATAATTGTGTGGGAATAAACCAAAAGCCCTCAATACATGGATGAGGAACAGGCATGGCCCCTGTGCAAAACTTGAGAAAGCAAAGGGGCTCTGAATAAGCCCATTTAGCCTCCCTAAATATAATGTAGGGCTCCCATCCATTTTCAAGAAACAGTCAGGCTAACACCCTTGAGATGAACAGCAAGGCACTACCACCTCAAGATCCAGTAAAATACCCCACACCCCGAGCAAAACCATTTCAGAGTCTGAGCGCAGTCTTGTGTTTTACCTTCTTCTAAGAACCAACACTTTGGCAGAGTCGTAAGACTGTAAAAGAGACCACAAAGTTCAAAACACTCATGCCAAGACTGGAGGTAAGTAACAGCAAGAGTGAAGGATCTGTCAGTATATCCCAGTTCCAGAAACAAGCCTGGATTTGCTGTCAGCTCAAAAATCTTACTGTAGGACAGTCACTGAAATACAGAGACCCACCACAGGCAGTTACCAACACAACACTTGGTGGAGCTGCTTGAAGTAATAAGTGACTGTTTAAATAATTTCTTCAACATTTGAAGGGCATACAGAGCTTGTAGCTGCCACACACAGTGCCAAGATCAACATCTTAACTCTGACAAATCACTCAGAACACTGCCTGTGCCCCAGAACATTTCTGAGCTAGCACAGTACACAGCATGTAAATTAACCTCTCCACCAGTTCCTACAAGCAGATGGCCTCAATCACCTTGATCCTAGACAGGCTCTGTCTTTGAGGGCATTTTGTTTCCTTGAAAGAGCACACTGGATAATCACAAGGATGGCAGAAAGAGTATTTCTTCAGATGTGGAAGATCTATTTTAGCTACTGGCTTGAAAACTGGACTCAACACCTTCTGACACTATGTACTCCTCTGTCCAAGGCAACAACTATGAACATGATAATCCAAATAGATTCAAACTTTACTATTAGAAGGAATACCTAAATAAACACCACAACCATAATGCATACAACTGCTGAGGTCAAAGTGGAGTAGGATCTATCAAGAGAAGAGAAAGCTGCTGAAAAAGGCCACCTTAAAGCCAAGAAGCCTTCTTACCAGTAAACAGCATCTACATTACAAAGCAAACTATCATGCAGGTCAAAGAAAGGATTCCTTCTTTACCAAAGGCTGAGAGAAAGTGGAGGGAAGAGATGCATTCTTCCCCCTTGCAGTTGCACAAACAGCAATGAAGGATAGAGGGTGGAATTCACTCCTACAGCAAGACCTGTATTTGTAAATAGATACACCAGAGCGTGAAATAGATACACCCAGAGCGTGAACCTCCCATAAACAAGTTCTTGAAGCAGACAGCATTGCCTCATGCCTGCTTACTAACATTCTGAAAGCATATGAACACTCATGACATTGACCAAACAGGATTTATTAAGCAAACTGGATTTCTAATGTGCCAGATCATTCAGGGACAACCATTGTACATGTCTTCTGCGTACGAGAGAACAGGCCCTGATCTCAGAGGCACACAGCAATGGGAAGTTTCACTGGTGTCTCTGGACAACTGAGGAAGTTCAACTGAAAAGCCTAACTAAACAAATTGGAAAGTTTCATTTATTCTCAATTGCCTTTAGTACCAGCATCAGATAAAAAAGCAGTACATGAGAACCTGTTTCTAAGCATTTTAGGGAAGAAGAAACCCACAGTTTAACAAAACACTTACATAATCTGGTATTTAAAAGGACAGATTACAGTTAATAAACTCATTTGTTTTCTTAGTTCTAAACACACCAAAGGTTTCTCCATTTGCAGTAATGCAGCCATCAGTGTCTCAGTAGGCTAAGGTTTTACTGTGAGCAACTGCAGAACTTAAATTTATTTTTTAATAGCAAATGAATTTAAAATACAATATGCATCTAGATACAAAAGAGGTAAGTTGTGGGGATTTTTAGAATAAACAGAAATATTAACTTCATCTTACCTTTAACCACCTCTGCCACATTACAATTAGGATCAATACTTCCAATATGTTTGGGATGAGCAGGATTAATATCTCCACCAAAAAGAAGTGCTAAAAGGAAAAAGAAATGGCAGTAAGTTGTCTATTACACTTGAGGCAGCCCAAAAAGTTTAATTCTGATAGTATCTGAAACTTACTAGGTACTTCAGCAAATTGCCCAAATCCTTGATTAGGAATATTACTTGCCTCCGTCCCTTTCACCCCCACCCCCTTTTTAATTTTTAATAGCTAAGACTAGTTAAAACAGAAATAGTGGTGTGGGAGGTAAGGTTTTCACTTTAACCATTTCAGCGTGGACTATCAAAAATTACTTAAAACTAAAACATGCAATGCTTTATTCATACCTTGGTCAGAACAGCAGCACTTGTGATAATGAAAATGTTGTAACAGAATAGACTGAAGAACCATAAGACAGCATTAAAAACCTTTTACACTCATCTAAGCTGCAGTTTCACAGCTAGCACAGATCTCACTTGACTTTCTCCCTGACTCAGGAGTATGGTCCCCTTTGCACAAAGGTCTGGCATTCACCAGATCCTTCACCCCCAGTTCACTTCTCAAAGTAGAAAGGCTTTACACTTTTTTTGAGAGGTGATTTTCTGCTCTTTTAGCAAGTTAGTTCTGATATGAAACAGATGCAGTATGAAGTGAGCAAGACAGAAGGTGTAAGAGTTTTAGTCTCACTAATCACGGTGAGCTAATACACTGGCACACTTGCACCTTGCACAACTGCACTGCAACAAACAGTCTGTCAGTAACACATGAAGCAAATGCAAACTACATAAAAACCTGTTCCTGCATTCAGTTTTCCAGGGGTCTTTTCCATCAGTGCTTCAAGATTAGTATTTGCCAACACGAAGGATCACTAACATTGCTTAGTATAGAGAAGTTGTAGATTATTAAAGTTCATTAACTTCATGCAAGCTGTTTTAAGTTTCAACCAGTTAGAGCATCCATGGGAAAAGCCATTTCAGTTCAGTAAGTCAAATATTTTAGAATGAGTGCAAATTATGCTAATGCTCAGCCCAATAGTTCTATTAGGACAACGTTTCTATTTATTGCTAGAATTCTTCTCTGGAGCCTTTCAACTTCACTCGGGCTTATGCCTGTCATTTGTCTGCCCAGGTAGAAGTGAAGAATAAGCTGCACATTTATTGCATTTTGTGTGCTTTGGCCCGTGGAGGTTATCTGTACACATGCAGCAAGGCTTTGGCTAGTCACATAAAAGGTTACTGGAAAGACATACAACTTGTAAGATGCCTTACACTACAGCACTCTGGCACCCACAGTATCTGTAGCGTACAACCTGTGAGAGCTCATGGAAGCAGAATACTGGCCAGAGAATGGAGTTCTAGAGCTAAAGGTGCACGATACACTAAGAGACATCACAGGACTGTGTCCTTCATACAGATCACTGTCTGCATGGCTGCACATACTGGTTAATGGGAGCTGCGCAAGTAACTGCTTTCACTCTATAATATGAATATAAAAAACCCATTTATTAGTAACAACAAATGAACCTCATGACAAAGCATGACTAAATCTAGCATTTATGTTTAAGTATAAATAGGAAGTAAAGGGAGACAAGGGATATAATTTACAACTTAGAAACACTCAACCTCTTTAGAAGGCAAGAAAGGCTTGATAACTTGCTGAAAAAAAACAATAAAAATACATATAGTACATAGCTTATTTCAAATTTAAGGCATCCTTGCATTTCATTATGAAATAAGCCACCTCTACAAACTATATCGAGAGATTTGTGAGCAGAAACAACTACTCCACTCCTATCTAAAAATACTTCATGTACCACTATGCAAGCTGTCTGCCAACAACATCAAAAAGCAACAGCCACACTGACAAAGCCTGAAAATTCTAGAAGTGTACTAGTGTTCTGGATTAATTTCTGATAACTGTGAAGTACCAAATTAATCACTTGCCAGTACATCTTTTACCACAACCAGCATAGAACATTAAGAATTAGTCATGAGTTTTAAAAATAAAAAGAGACCCAACCAAAACAAAGCTGCAGGTTTACAAGCAAAAACTAAGGAGTTCTCAAAAATGAAAAAAGCAATTACTTACTGTGTTGGTTAATAAGCATACGGAAAGAGATGCGGTTGGTGTAGAATCTATCTAGAAAATACTGGATGTTACTGCTAACAAACGGGTCAAAGCCATATTTTTCCTTGTATTCAATCACCCCTTGAGCCATGGTTGGAACCACATCATTGTGTCTGTTCCTGACTTTAATTAAAACATCTAAGAAGCTAGAGGAAACAAAATTAGAAACAGATTGTTAAAAGTATAATTAAACTGAGTCGCTCACTTCTGTTTTCAGCTCCCCACAGCACAACCATTTTATTTGTTTACAACCCCTCCCAGTCAACAGAAAATTAGCAGAGGGAGAAGATAAAAATACAGCAGTAGCTAAACAAGCTAATTTCAAGATAAGTATTTGGTCAACCTCTTGCTCAGCAGATCTGCAAAATAATTAGGGCCTCAAGTTAAGTTGTTACTCCCTAAAGCACTCCTGTAACGTACATCTCTCTCTGCCATTAATAGAGAATAAAAGATTTGATTCTATTGCAATCATATGTACCACAGTAACTTTCATTCTCTGCAACCAACAGCAGCTGGGAGATTGGAATGGAAACTCAGGAAAAAACCACGACCTGACTGCCCTTCATAATTTCCCGAGAAGTTTTACACTTGTTACTCTATTTCCAACACCTCAGCCCGTGCAGTGTAGCTTTGGAACGCATCTCCTTTATCTGGCACCTATTCCGGTAAGTTTGAACGTCAGGATAGTTGATTATCGTCAGTCTGACTTCTGTCAGTTCCCTCTCACACCGCTGGATGGCAGAGCACATGCGACGGTAGCTCGGGAAGCTTTGGGATATCCCCTCCATGGTTTCCAACAAGCGCTTTGAAACGGCTTGGAGGATTTTTGTTTCCCCTGCCAAGACAGCTCAACGCCTGTGATCCTCAAAGTGCCCTTTGTTCCCTCCCCCCTGTAAACTCATACATACCGAAATATCGATAGCTTTCTAAAGCCTAGGCACAGAAAATCACTACTACTCAACTCTGCTACATTCTCTAATATTAAATGAATATTACCCCCACAATTACTGCATGATCCTGTTTTTAAAAAGCACACACAGCACAATGCAGCTTTCAAAAGAAAGCACGGCTGGGAGACTCATTCAGCTATGCCTGTATCTGTAATTCTACAGATCTTTAAAAAACCCCAAACAACTGCAAATGAACATTGAACAGAAATACATTAATTATTTATAACAAAAGTAGACTATACACAAGTTAAGGAAGGAATCAGAAAAGTTTGGATGGAAGGGACCTTTAAAGGTCCTGTAGTCTAACCCCCTGCACCGAGCTGGGGAAAGAACATTAAAACCACCAAAAGCAAAAAAAGACTACCAGTTAGTCACCACAGTTAAAGCAGGGGCTTCCTTTTCATAACCACTCAGCCAAGACAACCCTTTGATAGTAGGCTATACCATTCTTAGCAAGTGCTACACTTTAAAAGTGTATTATTATTTCTCCCCCTCTATATCATCAGCTCCAAGGGAACAGAGGATTCATTTCTAATAGGTTTTTTCCATCACCCCCAGTCTAACTATGAGTTTTTGCCTGCGTGTTAACAAACAGTTCAGTAGCCTTTTAACACTACTGTGTTGCACAGGAAAGGGGAAGTTTTAACTGCCTAAATTCCCCACTCTAAATACTATCACTCTCCTGAACAAGTGTTCTCTTACCCATCTTGCTGGTTGCACAGCTTAAAATATTGTAATGCTTAGAAGGGTTTGTAGGCTCTTTTGTTAATATATTAAGCTTTGGTTTTGTGTGATCCGTAACCACTGAGATCTCACATTAGTTTGAGACAAGATTAGTGCCCAGCTGTACTCATGCTGCTTCTCTGCTGCAGAGCAACAAGGCACTAACTAAGAACAGAGCTGAGAAGCAACACTTAGAATCATATCTGAAAGGCAACTGCCAGCACTCTCTAATAACTGCTATTTGCTGACAGCTTTGCTATTTTTTAAATACCTCCACTATCCACAATACACACAACGCACTGCCCACACACTTCACAAGGGCAAGCAGCTTCCTGATACCCCACTACCAAGGCACATAGATGCACAGAGCATGTCAGAGGGTAAACACGGGGCCAGGAGGCTGGTTTCTCTGCTGCAGACCAGCTGAAGCTTAGTGTTGAAATACACATGATAAAAGAATTCTTCATTACTGTAGTAATATGAACAACCTCCCCCGCCATCTTTGAACGTAACTGGGCTCACTCAAGTGCCCAGGCAGCCAGGAAAGCCAATGGCATCCTGGCTTGTACCAAAAACAGTGTGGCCAGTAGGTCTAGGGAGGTGATTGTGCCCCTGTACTCAGCATTGATGAGGCCATACCCCAAGTGCTGTGTCCAGTTCTGGGCCCCTCACCATAAGAAGGACACTGAGGTCTTCGAGCAAGTCCAGAGAAGGGCAACCAGGCTGGGGAAGGGGCTGGAGGGCAAATCCTATGAGGAGCGGCTGAGGGAGCTGGGGCTGTTTAGTCTGGAGAAGAGGAGGCTGAGCTTATCACCACGTACAACTACCTGAAGGGGGGTTGTAGAGCAGTGGGTGATGGTCTCTTCAGCCAGGTGATAGGAGATAGGACAAGGGGAAATGGCACAAAGCTGTGCCAGGGCAGGGTCAGATGTTAACAAAAAATTTTTTACTGAAAGAGTTGTTGGGGCCTGGAACAGGCTGCCCAGGGAGGGGGTTGAGTCACCTTCCCTGGATGTGTTTAATAAAAGTGTAGATGAGGTACTTAGGGATATGGTTTAGCTTGGGATGAGAACAGTTGGACTTGATCTTAAATATGTTTTCCAACCTTGTGACTCTGACTTCCATCGAGCAGTTGCTTTTAAAGAATGAAACACATGAAGTGTATAGGCACATTTCAAAGCATCAGGGCAGAAATCAAAACACATTTCCTTAATCTTGCCACTCATTCCTCACCACTCCCTGATCCCACACACCCTTGAAAGACACAGTTTTACTGTGGGAGACCAGATGAAGGAATTTTTTTAATGTTCATGGAATTAACTGGGGGGAAATATTCCAGAATAGCTCTGAAAATTTTATTTAACAATGACTGTTTTTTTTTTTCCCCCAAAATTCAGCATATCGTGTTTTCAAACCCACAATGAATAAATAATGCAATTGGCTTGAGAGATGAGAAGTTATTAATACAAAGCCACTTTAGTCAAGCGAGCTTTCTGTATTAGCAAAGGAATATTTAAGGCGTTACCATTGTGATTAAATAAGTTAAGCCTATAAACTGCTGCAAAGATAATAAATGAATGTCACAACACAAGTCATTATTTAACTCCTGAATGACTGGATAGAATAGTCTGGTTTGACCTATCACAAAGCAAGAAAAAAAAGTTGTAAGAAAGTCAATATAAAGGCAAAGAGAATTTTTTGTATTTTACAGATAATATTTGAGAGATTAAAGACAAGAACATCACAAGTAAACTGAAAAACAATCCTTTTAAATGGAACAGACATGCAATGGGTTGTTTTGTTTCATTGACTGCTCTCGTTTTAAAGTGCTGAGAGTCACCAGAAAGACAGGTACAGGTTCACACTCCAAGATTTCTCTCCTAGAAAGTATAGATACTTTCCAACTGCAGAACTTACTAATGTAGCATTTCTGTGTAATTTTGTTACTCTCCAGTAATCAAATCTACTCAAATATTTACTTATTTCAAACTGGTAACTGAATCCTTACTTTAATCTTAGTAAACAAGAAGTAACTTTCCTTTCTGCAGCGCTAAGTTTCTGGTGTGTGCGGTTATCTCCAAGGTACTGGCAGCTTACTGCTTCAATCGCTCTGGGTTCCAGGACACTCCCCCACACAACCTCCCATGAGAGGGTCATGGAGAGAAAAATTAGCAAGGAAACTCACAGGGTCCAGGGGGTGGATTAAGCGCTCTTTCAAAGTACATGCGAACAGCATGTTTTACAGACCCATTTTTGAGAAGCAACTTTTGCCTCTGTGTGTTTATCCAGATGCACAATGACACCACAGGAATTCCTAATGCTGCTGCCAGCTTGCACCCTCTACCAAGCACGGAGACCTTATCTTAATACTTCTGCAATCACAGTGTCTGACAACTGTGGAAACCCTTCCACCTGACTGCTCTGCAGATCAAGGAAAGGTATTTGTGTTATCAAAAATGCCAAAGTAGACTGACCTTTTGGTGAATGCCCATTACTGACAGCAACAGTAAGCTGGCCTGGCCATGCCACAGCCTTTACAAGGTCTGCTAACTAATAGAACGCAAACTGAAGCACCTCTGAACCTCTTCGTCACAGAAATGCTGAGCCAAAAAAAACCCTTTAAAGGTTTTTATCCAGCATTCATAAAAATCATAGAATCACAGAACCATAGAATCTCCCGAGTTGGAAGGGACTCCTGAGCATCACTGAGTCTAACTTCTGGCCCCAAACAGGGCCAGACAAGTCAGAGCATGGGACTGAGCCCATTGTTCAGATGCTTCTTGAACTCACTCAAACTTGGTGCCGTGCCTACTTCCCTGGGGAGCCTGTTCCAGTGCTGAAAGGGTGCTGCTTTCCCACTAAATCAATTTCCCAATTCACTTCATGGCTTCAGACACAGCTGTGTCAGTACATGCTTAACATCTAGAATCCTGTAACACCAATATAGTGGTTTCCTCAGAAAGCCCAAATTCTGAGAATACCAGAGTAGGCTCCCCAGACAGGCAGAGATATGACACTAGAGATGCTCAGGGGGCAGTTTTATGTTGAACTGGTCAAGTCATTCCACCAATTTTGGAAGCGTTAGCTGAAGAACTACTGCCAACTTTGGTACAGCACATCCATACATAACAAAACTCTTTTTTAGATTATTTTGGCTACCCCTCTCTCCTGTGCTACTGTGACCTTGATTAGCCATAACAGAAACTGAAGTCAGCCTCAGCTGACAGAACAAGCAAAGCACCCATTCAGTTTCTTAAAATCAACTGCTCTGTACGTCCTCTTGTCCTCTGCTTGATTGAAGCAGACACCACACTGGTGGTACCAGGGCAGAATTACTTCCATCCAGTCAAGCCTCCTATTTTGTGACGCTAATTAAGCTAAAGGAAAGAGAGATAGGGGCCATCATGAAATGATTGATACCACACAGGGCATGGACAAGGACAGGCACTACAATCACCAAAGGATGCAAGACTGGGTCTTCTGTAATATGCAGTATATAATATGTAATATGCATGCTTCTACAGTGTGTTCAATGCAGGAACATGACAGCTGAGTGGAACCAAGAGGTAAAGCATGTTCCAACCCCTCTTCATATGCCACTATATGCCAAGTACTCAGAGACAGACTGCAGATACTGCTAGAACAAGAAAGGCTCTGGTTCAAGGGAGGAGCCATACCTTAAAGAGCAAACTTCCACAGATCCTTCTCTAAGCAAACCAATCTGGTTGAAGAGAAGTACTAATCCTATTCATGCATCTCTAAATACACTACCCAAGAAGTCACAGACAACGGTTCAAATTATGTATTAAATGATACATGCAATTACAAGAGAATAGAAAACCCTAAGTGAACTCCTATGTTTTTTCTTCCACTGAAAGAATCCAGTATCATTAGATACTGGAGTTCCTGATATTTCTCCTCTGACCATAAGGCATAAAAACAGGATAAGGCTAGACAGCAGCAACATGGAATACTGGCATAGGAGTTGAAAAAATTGTCATATTTATCTGTGGGTTATTACAAGATAATTGTGGATGTAGTTAAGGGTATTTTTGAAAGACATGGTTTGCAAAAAATATTAAAGTAATAGCTAATTACAGCTCAATATCCAGGCAAGTGTCATAGCTTTCAGAAATTCAGGAATAGATGACATGCAAAGAGCAGGTAAGCAGACCTGACTTTCTAATCTTATGTAGCCTATCCAATAGTGTCAAGAAGAATAAATTTGCTCTTTAATCAGATAACAGGTCTTTCATCTCTTTTTACAGGCCAAACTCAGGGTAAAAGACTACTCTTACTGTCAAAGTCCCAAGCTGGATTTCAACTTAGCAAGTCGCAAAAAAATTCCCAACACCCTTATTATATGTACTTAATTACATATAATACAGTAATTGTGAGATTTCAAAAGATTGACAGTTATATTTGGTTCATCATACTAATAGAGAGCATCTCAAACAATATTTCCAATTGCCATGACACAGTATCAATAATACATGTCATCCCTATGGCAGAACCCGATAACTTGTTTACTGACTATGAAGTAAAAACAGATCCCCAAGAAAACCGTTCATTCACCTGTTTATAAATACATATGTTATCTGCATCAAAGCTCTGAAGTCTATAAAAAGCAGAAAATCAGTTACCTAAATATAGAGTATCTAAGATGGTACCAGAAGCTACATAACCACCTTGCCACCACCTATACATTAGATGTCTAGGCTAGCTTACGCCATCTCAAAAGGTATAAATTAAAAAAAAAATTTAAAAAAAAAAAAAATCACAAAGTATAACAGCTAGAGGTAGTAAAAAAATTCATCTAGTTTATTCCCTGCAGAACAGGTATGGCCAGAACATCACTGAAAGGTATCTAACCTATTCTTTAAAGGTTAAAAAAAATGAGATGCTTCTATAGCCTTTTGAAATGGTCTTTTTCAGTCTGTTCTCACTAATACTAGAATTAGTACTTTTTGCCCTGTCTGTAGTCTCAAGTTTAATAAAAATCAGCTTTTTTTCAATTCTCCAGTTCCTCACTTAAAGCAACTGATCATCATGTATTAGTGACTCTTTTTTCCCCCACAATCTCAGACTTGCAGTATCTTGCACTTTAATCTCAAGTTTTTCACCAAGTACCTCCAACATTATTCAGAGGTGAAACTACCCAAGTCTCTAATTCTTACTCCTTTTACATCAATACTGTCCACGTGCATTTTAATTTCTTAATAAGTAGCACCCAGAACTGAAGACAGTATTCCAGCTTAGGACTCTCACTGAGAAAATAGTTACTTCGTCCTTGCTCAATAGCACTACAATACACTCAGTCTATAACCCTTACAGCTCCTTCTACAGTTGCACCACAAAGGGAATTTGGTACTTGTGCACTCCAGTTTCTCCTGCAAGTATTAGTTGATACTTAACAAGTGAAGTGTAAAAATCTCAGATGACATGCCCTCAACCAAAAGCGTCACATGGAGAATGCATTGCCTGATAAACCCCTTACTTAACCTAATATAACACAGCAGTTAATGCATCTGGAACCAACTGAAGACAAAACACCATTTTTACACAGCACCGGTCACACCTTGCACGGAGCTGGACTTGGAAGTGAAGTGTTTTAGGAAACACTTCCTAGAGGCCACTGCTGCCCTAAGAAAACGGGTCAACAGAACAAAAAAAATCTGCAAGGAGTAATGCCTTGCAACAAAGTTGACTGCTATACAGTACTGACTAACTACAGACCTCAGTGTTGTGCTGGCATTATTGTTCTTTGTATTTGCAACTCTGATGCACACGTTACACCTGTTCTCAGTAAGGTGTACTTTTATTCTGGTTTATGCATGTAAATTTCAAGGAAACGTTCTAATGTTTCCTTTAATATGATTTTGTTGATAAAGAAAATTGGCTAAGCTTTCTCTTCTTCTCAAAATGTTATACTACTCAATGAGGCAGGTGAACACCAATAACTGAAGTCCACTAAAAAAAGCTTTTAGACAAAAACAATTGACACACTGAATGTTTTCAAACTGAAAAACTTCAAAGTATTGATGTATTAATATACTTTATATAGAGTACTAAGCTCTATGAATACTAAAGTGACATTTTAGTCATAAAGATTTGAGACATAAGTATATTCTCACATGTTGTCTTCTCAATACAGCCTTGGAGGAAGCACTTCATGCAAATCTTAAATTATCGGACTGTGTAAATGAAAAATATATTGTTCCAAAGCACTTAGAATCCTATATTCTGCTCCAGATCACGATTTTGGCCATTGCTGCATGAATTCTACCTTACAAATAATATCAGTGTTATCCTATAATACAAAAACACTTGGGTTTTGAGACAGACAGATTATTTTTAAATAAACTACCACAAGAAAACTAATTACTCACTCATCCAGAACATGAGGATCCTCAGGACTTTTATTTTCATATTCTAAAAGCTCTAGGAAACTCTGCATGTACCTGAAAGAAGCAAAAATGAGAAAGGAGTTAAAATACTTAAACCTAAATTACTTTTGAATTTTTTAAAACTTAAGACTCCAACCTCATCCGAAACAACAGAAGCACAGGCTAAAATGAAGTGAGATGCTACAAAGGGAAAGAAAGCAATATATTTCATTGAGTTATAAAGTATTGCTTGTAACCCCACAGTCCAATACTTAGGAAAACTGCCATATAAATCAAGCTGAAATTAACATTCCTTATCTTCGGGCAGATCTGAAATTTCAGGTCACTTAGTTCATCCCTGGATCTACATTTCCTGGTCACCCACTTTGTACAGATGTTAGTTTGTGCCCACATTCCTCAGAGAGCAATCCAACTTTCCTTCCAAAATGAAGCTCCAGGGAACACTCCCCAAAAGCCGTGTTAACATGGCTACACCAAACTGGTCCTACTGCAGTACTCCAGAAGAGTACCTCAGGCCACATGACACACCCCTCAGCCTCATAAAAACATCGCTCTTACGCAATACAGGTCTCTGCTTCAGATATTCATCGCACGTGAGATAGCAGCTGATACTTAGAGCCACAGAAGTACAGCCACACAAGACAAAAGGAAGAGTAACACATAAAAGTTAGGGTTTCAACATTACCAGAGGGTGCTGTCATTCCTCTCCCTCTTGCCCTGCTTTCACTCCTGGTTAAGCACTGCCACTTCACTATCAAACATCAGTGCTAATCAGATGTCTGTATCAACAACTTTTACTCCCAGCAATGGCGAAACAGCAGTGAGACTGATAATAAAAAAGCCAAACCAACCCCTCTCACACATTAAATCAACAAAGGTCTAACTGGCTAAAGCTAGCTCAAGAGAAACAAACAGAAAGCCTACATAAGGAAAAAGCAAAACAAGTGACCCCTTTCAGCAGCAGCAACCCAGCAGACCAGCTGAACAGAACAGTCTAAGCTCAGTGCCTGTGGGGCTGACCCCATTTGCTGAAGCTTGGACAACTCCACATTACAACAAAATCTCTTTAGGCAGTAGTTCTATGTTAACATCAGCTTAAACAGGCTACGAAACCTTACCCTACATCTTCAAGCCACAGCAAAGCTTAAGACACCACTGCTGTCCACCTGACTTCCTCCAAAACCCCATGCTGCTACTTCACCTCTTATTTCAGCCTCAGCCATCACAGGTCACTGTAACATTTTTCCTGTGAGACTGATGCTTTCAACATGGTCAGCACAGGAGCTGTTCTTGTTCCTTTGTGGTTTTGCCCTACTGCAGCTGTCACAAGTGACAACAGAAATCCCTCAAATGTTGTCTGTCAGTTACAAGTTTGGGAAGTAGCTCATGTCTCTAGTACTGCTTATTTTAAAACACATGCTTTAACACTGCTAAAAGACAGTACCAGTTTAGAACATCCACCACATCACATTCCCAGGAATTCAGGAAATGGCCAAGAGTTGCTTCAGCCAACAGGCAGTAACCTAAGAAGCCACAGCCTGTTATACACTGAAGATGAGCTCCTTCAGAGTGAATGAGAACTAATCCCCTCTGAGAACATGTCTGTCGTTGCATGTGCTCCCCTTTATTAATTCTCACTGGAAAAAAACCTGCTTTACTCTCTGAACTCAGCTGCTTCTCCTGCAAGACTTATGATAACAATTTATCATCACCTTTCTTTACATCAAGGAGGTACGTGTTCTTCATCTACTTCATATGAATCAAAGTCAATCAAGTTAATTGTGAGTCCAGGATGGTAAAAAGAGATACCATTACTACAGTGAGCAAAACACAGTACTAAGTAATCAGCAAAGGATCTCCAAAACCAAAGATGGAAGAGTGGTGGACAAGGCACGGAGACAATTCTGGGCATCATCAATTTGGTGTTATGGAAGCAGTAAGACGAGCTTTGACTTCTCACCAAACCAGGCAAACCTCATACACAGAAGCAACGTTAGGATGCACTCCTGTGCCAAACTTTGTTTTGCCTCTAATGGTTGCATGACACCCCAAAAAGTCTTTGCTACCTCCTTCACCATTTGCTTCATACGTGATGAGAACGTAAGTCATCCAATCCATATTTACCTCAGAGGAAACCAACTCTCTGGGCTTTTTCTGTGAATGGAGAACAGGATATCCTTCATGAGGAGTCCTTTTCATGCAAACACATTTAGGAATGAAAAAAAGACATGTAACTCGACTTAGTGAAAATCACCAGCATTGTCAGGTTGGATTAGTTCCCTCACACAATGAGTTTTAATACAAGAAAGCAAAGAGTGTACTTTGTAATTAAGGAAACATTTGGTGTCTTAAATTGGTGTGGTAAAAAGAAATCAGGCTAAATATTTACTTGATTCTATAGAGAAAAGCAACCTACCCCCAAAATACCAGCCTGATTTCTGTGTCTCTTCTATTCCTTAAATACAGGATGATCTCTTGCCATTCCATCACTGTGTCTACGGTAGTATTTTTATTTCCAAATCTAAATCTGCAGTATGGTTTTGAAATTAATCTCCCAATAGTCCTCACTTTGGCACTTCTGACAAGAAACAAAAACTGGAACCTACTGTAGACATGCATCCACTATGAGGGTGGCAAGGCCCTGACACAGGCTGCCCAGAGAAGTGATGGATGCTCCCTCTCTGGCAGTCTTCAAGGCCAGTTGGATGGGGCCTTGAGCAGCCTGGTCTAGTGAGAGGTGTTCCTGTCCATGGCAGGGGGTTGGAACTTGATCTTTAAGGTCCCTTCCAGTCCCAACCATTCTATGATTCTACGATAAAGTGTATGAAACCCAAGGTAGCCATGACCTGAACCAACAAATGGGCCAAAAGGCTACTATTTCTCCCATACAGGCAGAGCACAAAAGCTGCCAGGAGGTGGACTATGTCACTAGTACACTCCACACTAAAGTGTTTCTCATATCACCTGAAGGACCAAATGCTGCAGGTGTCAGCAAGTTTGCTAACAACTCCCTCTACTTCTTATGCTTCCCTCCCCTATCCTTTCAAATCTTCCTCCTGGTGTGAAATAATTTCCCTGGTTTGAAATAATGGCAAATTATTTTATGGTGTTTGAACACCCGCACTATAAAAAACTTTTTCTTATGTTCAGATGAAATTTCTTGTATTTTAATTTGCATCCATTGCCTCGTGTCCTACTGTTAAGCAGTACTGAAGAGAGTCAGGGTCTCTCCTCTTCCTTCTCTCCCATTAGGTATTTACACACATTGACAATATCCCCAGTCACCCAAGCGCTCTGTTCTTCAGGTTGAAGTGTCCAGAGAGCTTGCTTCCTCCCCTATAAAAGAGGTTTCAGAAAAATCTGTGTCATGAAAGAAGTGACAGCTTCTCTCGTGATGAAGTCAGAGGAGATTATTAGTAAGCTGTTCACACATATCTGTTATCTTACAGTATCATGAAAGTCCTGTTTCTGAAGATCCATATTAACCCAAGTCTCTACATAAAAACTCAGGAGTTGCAAATGCTGTTGTCTTATTCTTTTATCTGGCTGTGATTTACAGTTTGGGGTTTTCTGTTTTGTTTTTCACAAAATTCACCCCCCCACCCCCCAGCTCCCTCCTAAGTATCTGAAAACTAAAATTAAGTTAAAACTTCTTAAAAAGGAAATCTGTAACTCTGATTATCTGTAATAATTCACACCTTTACCACCACTAACAGTACAATCTGCCTGACAGTCTATGGTCGCCAACGCACTTCACGCCTGTTATAGCTGTTGTGTGCAAAAAAGATTTCATGCAATTCATCTGCTTCCTTGCTTTTCTTTTATTTGAACTGTGTGTGCAGATATGGACAAATTAAGGTGGTAACAACAGGATTTATCAAGCACTGAAAATCAAGAGCTTGTGATGTTTTAAACACTTCACACAGAATCACCAGCCAGCTAGAATAAAGTAGTAAAGTACCAGAATAATGGATGATTTACAATAGTATTAGCAAATGAATACAACTATGCAGGACACAAATCTACAATAAAACAGCACAGACAAAAAGAAGAGAACATCAGTTATTTTTTGCTATCTTCAGTGAGTCATCAAAAGCAGAAATCTAAGCCTATGACCTTCAAATCTGTTGTCCTTCTGATGTTTAATTTTTTATCACAATACGCTACAATTCATTGGGCAAGCTCTTTGGTTTCAAGTGTTGAATTCTTGTTAGTCTGCCAAATGTAGTAATTCTAGAATGGCCCATTTCACACATGAAATCACTGTAAATGGTCACAATGTCATCGCCAGATTTTAAAGTCATGGAAGATACCTTTCCTTTTTCCCTATATGTGCTTCACTAGTATATTCCTTTAGAATCTAACACCAAGGCCCTGAGAAAACATCTCCATGGTAACACAACCTTGTTAGCATAGTCTGAATGTAAAAAACCAGAGGAAAACCAATTATTAATTCCCAAATTGTACTGATTACTCTATCAGGTCTTTCTAAGGAGATAAATGGAAATTTATAGCCTTTTCCAGGAAACTGTGCTAAAAACAGTAGAGAAGTTTGGTCAGAATTAATCAAAATATGAATTCTAGATATGAGTAGCATATTGTGCAAGCCTCACACAGATATTTTACAAACTCTGACCTTATCTACTATAAAGTTTTATTGTAACTCTTTTCTTTCATCACATTAGTGATAATATACTTTATGCAATTCTGCCACACATTTGGTAACTTACTTGCAGTGCACTTTGGCTATAGAGAGCCCTCTCAAAGCTGGCCTCAAAGAGGGCCACTTCTTTGGAACCAGGGAGCTGCCCATTAATTCTGAAAAACTGAAAGTTGCTGATCCCTAGCACACCAGTTATCTGCCCACTATTTGCAATCACTACAGTTCACAGCTAGAACATTAACCATGTAACTGTGTTTGATTCCCTTTACTCCTTCCCTTGTTACTCCATGCAAGACACACATATACTAACTTATAAACTCACACTGGGACATTAGCTAGTGCTTTATGTTTGCACAGTCTGACATGCAAAGCTTTTTTTTCTTTCACAGTTCAGTCTGTGGATAATGCCAGCTTTATTCAGAAAGGCACAGCTGAGTAGCACAAAGGAAGGACAGCTGTCTTGCCTATCCTCACTGATGCTCACATCAGCCTAAGGAACCCAGAAAGGAAGGAAGGAAAAAAAAAAAAAGCACCTTTCCTGAGAGCAATCAAGCAATCAGTTGTAAAATCTGCTAGGCAGTGCAGTCAAGGAGTGCAGTACAGGCAGCGAAGTGCCAACAGCATGACCGTGAAAGCGCATTAAAGAACCGCGAGAGCAGGGCTTGTCTGCAGCAGGGAGCACCTTCCCAGGAGTGACAAGATGAAGTAGCTTCCCAAGAGACCTACAAAGAACTAGGAAGTTCATGCAGGTCAGAATTTCACTGGCTGGATTGATAGGAAAGGACCCACACTGTACAGTAGACAGGGTTAATTTGTTTTCTTACTACACCAAGCCTAAGTTCTATTTCCAGAGCCACCTGTCCTGGTTTCAGCAGGAAGAGAGTTCATTTTCTTGCCAATAGCTGGTTAGTGCTGTGGTTTGAATTTAGGATGAGAATCATGCTGATAACACGCTGACGTTTCTAGTAGTTGCCAAGCAATCAATGACTTTTCTGCTTCTCACACTGCCCTGCCAATGAGAAGGTGAGGGGTGACCAAGAGGCTGGGAGGGGACTCAGCCAAGGCAGCTGACCCAAACTGGCCAAAGGGATATTCCATACCATATGATGTGACACTCAGTATCTAACAGGAGATGGGGCAGCTTGGAGTCTTGTTGAGCACTGACTTCTGGTGGTGAGAAATTGTTCATCACTTGTTTTGCACAGTCTATTATTATTGTCTTCCTTTTCTGTCCTATTAAACCGCCTTTATCTCAACCTATGGTTTTCAGATGTTTCAGTGGGTTTTTTTTTCCCTTTTCAATTCTCTCCCCCCATCCCACTGGGAATGGAAGAGTGAGCAAACAGCTGTGTGGTTGTTTTACCTGCTTGCCAGGTTAAACTACAACACCACTTCTACTCTAATTTAAAAGTTTAATAAAACCTACTGTTAAGATTAGGAGGTTTTTGTGTATTTTGAGCTGATATTAAGGAATAGACTGGGAACTCAAATTTTAATGCTCCAGCTACTTTGGAGTCACAAAAAAAAGCACAAAACCCCATACACTTCTAGTGCAAAGTGGCAGCATAAGTAAATCATAAAAATGTTAATGACTACATAAATTACTGAAAATTAGCAAATGAACAGATTAAGGTGAATAATGGGGTAAATCATGTCTCTGGTCACTTGTGGCAAATGTACACCAGATTTTTTGTTTGCTTATTAATAAATTGTTAAGCTTCCTCAACCTATAGCATAACAAAAAATGGATCATGAAATCTGATCTGGAAAAAATATTTCCTTAAGTATCAACCAAGTGCATCAAGAAGAGGTTTCTTCATTTTACAAGTTCAAAACTCAGGTAAATTTATATTTACTTATTCAGTAATTTCTCTCCAGATACGTCTAAACTGTATGTTAAGATATTACAATTATGTTTCAAAACTTCTATCACCATGACTGCATAATCCTCAAAGTCATTCACACTGAAGTTAATAGAACTGGTTTGGTCTTTTTAAAAGCTGATACAGTAGATTTTGCCCAAGCTTCACTACCAGTATATCACTAGGACTTAAAAATCTGTAAGTAAGTGTTTTTAAAAAGCAATTAAAAGCCTCTAAGAAATAAGCTCTTTGAAGTCCACATCTATAATCAGGAAACAACATTTGTAACTTCTGATATAAGATCACAAAACATCCTTACACCATCTCAGTGAAGACATTCCTTTCAACAACAACTCTTAGTTAACTGAGAACCAAAATTAGAAGAAAACTAACAAACATTTTGGTTTCAAACTTACATCCCTGGGTCAGAAATCCACTTAGAATTTTTCATCATATTAGTCTGGTATTTTGGCTCAGCTAACAAAAAAACCCTATCAATCTACAGCTGTGATAGTGCAAATCATAAAATGGTCTGGGTTGGAAGAGACCCCAAGGATCATAGAGTTGCAAGCCCCCTGCCACAGGCAGGGCCACCAACCTCCAGGCCTGGATATACACAAGGTTGCCCAGGGCACCATCCAACCTGGCCCTGAACACCTCCAGGGATGGGGCATCTACCACCTCTCTGGGCAGCCTGTTCTAGCACCTTACCACTCTGTAAAGAACTTCCCCCTAATATCTAATCTAAACCTTCCCTACTTTAGTGCATTCCCCCTTGTCATGCCATTGTCTACCCTTTTAAAAAGTTGATTCCCCTCCTGTTTGTAAGCTCCCTGCAGGTACTTGAAGGCTGCAAATCCCCCCTCAGCCTTCTCTTCTCTAGGCTGAAATCATATTACATTAAAGACCTGATCTGGACACGTATCTTACGGTCACCATACATACTAGCACACTCAAGACTTACTTTATTAATCAGTAGTATCTGCTGTAGTCATAAAAGCCCTCCCATGAATCCTCAAAACCTCTAAGCAAATATTCTGAAGGGAACATTAGCTCTAAACACCCATTCATTTCCCTTGCCAAATACAATCCAAATGTTGCTTGACTCTGTATGAGCAGAGGCATATGCCACAGAGCATATATTTGGACAAGAATCATTATGGTCTAGAGTCACCATAGAAAAATTACTTGCTTTTCTTCATTCATCTATACATCCACATTTCACAACTGTCTGCTTCAAAAGTCCTCTAGACCAGAAAAGCCTAAAATGCCTGCATATTATCCATTCTTTCCTATTTGGCATATCGGTTTCTGGTACCATGAGAGAGGTGACACAAACCTTCAGGCCCTGCCAGCTGCCACTTAAGCATGAGATGATTGCTACTGTGTGGCTCCACAGCCTTTACATTTATTTGAAGCACTTAATCACTGTGTTTGAAGTGGTCATCAAGACAGCCAGTATTACCTTTCATAGACAAACATATTTAAACCAAAGTACACAAAATCACATATCCTAACATATTTTCTAAGTCTGAAGCTTGATAAATACAAGGCCAAGCTGAACAGTCAATGTACAGTCAACATGGAACGTCTTGGCTTAAGGGCTACAACTGAAATTAACAGAAGCCTACAACATCAGTTGCCACTCACATACCTAATAGGCTGAGCAGGATAATTACAAGAGGTAACTTCCTGAAGAGAAGGTACAGCATTAAGGAAGTTTTCAGGGTGGAATGTGTTTGATGTGCAAGGAGTCTGTTCCCTGACAGCTCCCTAAATAACATAACATGCCACCTTAGATGTTGGCAACACAGGGGGAGCTTGGTGTACTAACTCTGAGAGAAGTAGCACAGAAGGTGGAGCAGAGTAGATACACCATGGCCAGGCTCTGTGATACCACTACAAGGATGGGAACTTGGTGGTACTCCGGAACTGAAACTGAATAGCTGTTCCCCTGAGCCAGCAATTTTTCATTATTTTTGTCAAAATCGTGTCCTTTGGTTGAACCTTGCTCATTATAATCTCATTAGAATACCAAAACACACCTCCATCCCCAAAGGCTACCCACACCAAGGTACAACCACGTCTCAACTGAGCATGGACTCTGAATTTCCTTAAGCCTATACCTTTAAAAGCAAAGCAAGAGAACCTTACACCAATCATAACAGACCAATCCTATGACTAGAGTCACTCAAGCACCACTGGAAAATAAGAAAATAGTATAAAAATGGCTTAAGAAAGAGATGAGGGATGTTTTGGATGATACAATCACAGAAATACTGGGAGGACATTGCTGACTTGTGGGATCAGTCAATGGGCTGAACCGTTCTTCCCTCCCCTGAGCCCCCTCCCCATCCCCAGAGGGTGAAATTCAAATATTGGGCTATACCAAGTGTTTTCCTGTGAAATTTAGAAATCTCTGTAGAGTTATTTCATCATTTAATACATTTGCAGTTGGCTATATTACTCGTATTCTTGATGCTTGCACATGCTTTTCAGACAGTGTACTTAATCACCAGCAATTCAAAAGAACCTGTATTTCTGTCACTTCCATAAATTGCACCATTCGTTAATCCAGCCTTGAGAGTTCTCACTGGATGCAACCCAATTCCTTACATACCATCACGCTAGTGCACTGAATGACTATAGGCTGGAGGTGCCTCATACTATGAGTGCACCCGTAACCATTCGATATATTGAATGCGACCAGACTTATGGTACTGAATTAGGTATCACCCAGAATCTATGTCCAGCTGCCCTCAGCCCCTCCGATCTCTGAGGACAAGCTGGAACACAGGGGGGGTTTATTTTCTGCCAAGCTTCTTTACCCTTTAACACAACAGGCTGATATGCACAAAGGGAATTTTGTTATTATACTATGAAGATATTACTACATAAATTCTTTGGATCAAGTATTTCAGGCAGAGAGACAATAAACACCCCACCAACAATTTTTTACAGTTTAATACACACAAGGCAGTAGCATCCAAACCTCACTGAACAAGTAGGCTAGAAATTAATGACTGTGGGAAAAAATTACAGGACTTTGAATCACTTTGGATATACACTACTTACTACAATGGAGACTGTTACTTACCAGACAATGCCTGATTCTTGTCCCAATCCATAACTTCCACTGAATACCATGTTATGTTTTTAAAGGTTTAGCAATAAAACCAGACTATGTTGAAATTTTCTTTCAGGATTTTTGACAAAGGAAGAGTAAGAAAGAATAACTACTTCAAGAAGTCATGGGTGAAATACAGTAAGAAATATTTTTAAAGCTTGCTCATAGAAGTTATTGACATGCTAGTTATCTGGGAGACAGCAGCACACTTTTGCTAATTTATAAGACTAACTTAAAAATTCTTATCCCAAAGATCCATATTAGAGTATTTACTTAACATTACACAGAAGAAAATGAAACTTTAGACAAGGAACACGTTAGAAGCAATTCAAGGCAGAAAACAGACCAAAAAAAGCCAAGCTGCAAGTAAAGCCACATATACAGTGTTAGTTTTACACTAATTTTTCAATCCACTTTTCTTATTAAACTTACCAACTCTGCACTAGTCCCACTGAAGGCCTGTTAAGTAAGTTATCAGGCAACAAGTTGACTTCTCTCATGGTGTTAGCTAGTCGCACAGGAAGTTCTTTCCGCAGGAACATGTACGAAGTCTTCTCACATGCATTGTCACGACCTGTTAGAAGGAAGGAAATAAACATATGTCCATTGCAGTAGATCCAATTTTAGACTTCCTAGTGCCAGAAGATTAAAAGAATTAATCAGTTCCCAAAATAAAAGCAGTTAAATAATTTCAGTACCTTCACCTGCCTCTCACTCCAAAGACACATACACTTTTACCTTCCTAGAGCTTAACTCCTTTTATCTGACATTTTTCCTGATTTCACATCTTTTCATCCTCTTTCCTAGAAGGAAAAATCCTATAAAAGTCTCTCCTCATATTAAAAAAAAAATCAAATCCCAAAGACTTGATATTAGCTTTTATCAGTATGTCTTTTCTACTAAAGTGAGCTTTTAAAAGAATGCCACACAGGTAATGGAGGGTACAGAGTGAAAACAAAAGGGACAAAACAGAATGGCAATAACTAGCTGCTATGTCATGTCACAAGCTCTTCAAACTACTTAAATCTTAGCCAGCACAGTATTTTGAAAATAATATTGGGGGGAAAAATCCACACATGCACACACACACACGAAAAGAGTGCTCAGAAAGCAGATAAAAGAAATGCAACAAAAAAATAATACATAGCTGCAGACCTAATTGGAACAGTGATAATTTTCTGGAGCCACCCTACAAGAACCTGAAGGCTGACATGACTAATAGTATTTTTAAGCTAAGCTGGAGATAGCTATAAAGCTTTAACTACAAATACTTAAAAGTATGAGATGTTAAGACTCTTGCCCAAATAGTTCAGATGGAAAATTAAGCCTTTGTATCCTTTTCTGCTCTGTTTCACAAGTGAGGGGTAACTCCACACCACAACTAATTTCTAAAGATTCAGGTAAGTGAAAATAAATTTAAGAAAAACCCCACGTTTCACTTGTAACAGTCAGTATTGTGCTTTCATCTATAGTGAGACAGCAAATAACTTGTGTGATGCTAGCCAGTACAACCACCTGCAAAATCTGAGAGAAGGCATAATATAAAAAAGCTATAAATTATGTTCAAGCAAAGCAGGAAGTGTTAAAAGCAGTACTAGACACATAATCACTGACATTTGCAATTTGAAAGGCTCAAGTACAATGCAACCAGCACAATCAAGGTGCTACTTTTTAAGACAGTCCCATTATAATCAGCTGAACAGCAGAGTTTTCACCTTCTTTGCATATGTAACATGCATTGATAGATTAGTTCACAAACTAACACAAGCTTGGGGGAATATGCCAGAAGGATTAGGATTTCCCTTTTTTTCTTGCTCATTTAGGTATCATCAATCAGTGGATCATTAAATTCTATTAGTGTCAGCAATTCTATTATTCTTCTTCCTGCAAACGTTTGCACCTATTTCCCTTACTTGCACTTTCACATCTTCAATTACAAATACACACATCCTATCAAAACCAGACAAAGGAAACGACATGTTGTTTTCTGTGAAGCACACCAATGATTTCAGAGTTCAACCCTTCAATGAAGTTAAACACCAATTCACCTAGAACAGAATAATAGAACCACTTGTTTGTATACAGTAGGTCTTCAGGGAGACTGTGGCTGGACAGCAGAAAAGACTCTCCCATTAGCTCGCCCTACAATTTTGGGGCTGGAAAATCTCCTCAGGAACCAAGATGGTACCTGTTTCTTCCCAAGAGTGACTGAGAGCAGGTTTGGTTATTTTCTAGTCAAGAAAAAACAAAAGGAATTAAAGCCCAGACAGAGAACAAGGAAAGAGTGAATGAGAATCTGCAGCCTGTGGGAGTGTGTGAAAGGGCATGGAGGCCCTTCACCAAACACAGGGTGTGCAAGGCAGACAAGAAAAGCTGCTAGACAGGAAAGGAGGACTACCAGAGAAGACCCACTTCCTCTCCTCAAGGGAGCAAAGGCACATCTCTATTCAATCTGCCTCACCCCAGCAGTTCAAAACTATCTTTGTAAGGAGCTGATTTGCTCTTAGGTTTCCGGTACAGAGCCCTTTAGGGTCCCTCTGCACATGCAGGTTGGGGAAAGGAACAGAACTTGTTTCAAGCCTGTCCAAGCTGAAAGCTTTCCTCACCACAGCTTCAGTACCCCTTATTAGTTTGGGGCACACAGTCAGAGTATTGGCTGCTTAGGGGTACTGAATTTATCCGAGAGCCTCCACCTTCTGGCCTTAGCTTCTAGTATAAGGCCAGTTACCTGCTTGACAAGTAGTGTGCACACAGACAGAGAAAAAGACCATTTGCTGGGATCAGTGATAATCAGGTATCCTTCAGCTTTGGAGGCAAAAAGCACACTGTGTCCTCACAGTTGCTCCTTGGCCGCTGTTCCTCACAGCAACACCTGTACAACTGCATTTGTCAAGATGAGGGACATCCTACCAAGCACAAAAAATAAAATCTGAGGCTGCAAGTTAGCTGTTTTCTCAGCATATCACACAGAAGAGTCTCTAAGGTCTAGAGATCTTTCCAAAAAGAGTGCTGTAAGCAAGCTGTAATGCCACTTTTCCAGGTTTAGCCTACTGTCCGATATAATTTTTTACATAGGATGGCTTCATTGTTGCTGTATTACATCTTGTTTCAAAACACACAGCATTCTTTCCTTATTTTGTTATCATTCCAACTGCATCAATACACATTGCCAGAATCAGGTTTGTATCTTAAATACCATAAGCTAAACCCAGTTTAAATCCACCCATTTCAGTTCAAGGGCATTTAAAGTCATTCTCTTGGGGTTAAGGTGAAAGTGGAACTTGTGCCCCCAAGAAGCTGCTCAGCAATACATACACATACATGCATAAAAAAGGAGAAAAGCACACAATAATCTCCTGCCCTAGTGCAGGCCACACTGCACGAGGCACCAAGGACTCTGTTTAGCTGTATTTCCAGAAACAAAAGGTGTTGTGTCAGAATGCTGTTTAATTATGGTGCACTGAAGACCTATGGCACCAGCAGGCTTCAAGGCAGAATGTAATGACCTGGGAGTATAATGCTAATGTGGCATTATTAGAGTACAGCTTTTGTTATAAGTTACTAATAGAAGGCTCACTGCTTTTATAATCTGAAGCAATACATTGCAAATACAGCTTGATGCTATCTTGTTAAAAATGAAAGTTAATTTCATATAATTTAACTATGAGGAGTCATGATTTTTTTGCCTATGAATCACTGAACAGGAATACTGTGGAAGAGGCCAGTCAGAAAAAGCAGTTTGAAGATCACTGGCTTATTTAATTTGCAAATCTACTGCCTTGAGTAGTTCTACAGACTTCAGTTCAATTACTGATCAAATGCTATACATAATTTTCTTCCAGAGACAGGCTGTAAATAGAAAAAACATTAAAGACTTAAGATAAACAAAAAAACATGAGATCCACCTCCCAACAGCCATCCTACCACCAACAGACCCTGAGCTCCAGGGTAGGGAAGCAGGACCTCACTGTTCAACTACTGACAAAACAGAATCCATACTGATAGTCACAAAAGTTTGTTAAGATTATCCATACAACATTTTCACCTTGATGTTAAACCCATGGTAAGACCTTTGCCTTCATTTTTACAGTCCACTACTCATTATTAAGTGGTAACAATTAATAAGGGTTATTTGTCTTGCCTTCATCCCATCTATGTTTTTCTAAGTAAAATGAATACGTTGACATAAAACAAACATCTAAACCACCACCAATGACTTTTTCAAAGTTTTAGATTCTACTTTCTCTGAATGCTGGATGTGCTTCCATTACAATATTACACCTTAATAACTAAGGATTTCTGCATAACTTTTCTATTCATGCCGAGTTACTTGAATAAAGACTAGGTAACCGTTTCATCCTAAAGGATGTTTCAATACAAACATAAGTAAGTTTTCTTTAAATGAAGACTGATCTGCTGAAATAGCATAGTACTTTCTACAGACTCAGTAATGATTATGATGTCTCTCTGCTTAGTTGTCGAATACTTCAGCTTAGATGTCAAGCACTACTAACAAATGAGTAACAACAGAATTGTTCACATTGTCACCTTTATGCTTAAAAGTAAAATATTTGAGAAGCTTATAAAGCAGGTTGGGGAGTTCTGGTTGTTGTTTTTTGGTTTTTTAAAAGATTTTAAAGCAGATAATTTGAATTATATTTGAAGACACTAAAAATCTTCTGCAAGTCAGAAGTGGTGGAAGATTTTCATTTCAAGAAAAATAGCTAAAACTTTATTTCCTGGAACTGGCAGCTGCATAGGTTGCCAATACCAGCACCTCATCTGTGGATCAGCCTGCATACTACGTTATGCCCATAAAAGAAACCTCAAGGGAAGCAGGAGTTGGAAGTTTCCAGTGCCATGTATGAGAGACTGGAAACACCAGAAAGGAGAGAACGCCCAAGAAACCACATCAAGTTAGCCTTGGATCCTCTACTGATTGCCAAAACCCTGAATCCTGTTTCTTGAACCCTTTCTAGCTATGTATTTATCAGATATGTTTCGGTAAGCTGTGTCATAGATCACCCTCTGATATCTTGCTACTTGTGAGAACACAGAACAACAGTCCAAGTCTTCAGACCCTTTCAAAAGCTAACAATTTAATTGCGTATTTAAGCTAGTCCTGAACATATTAATGTAAAATAAAAATTATGAGGTATACAAATCCATCAGGAACAACTGTTCTCATCTCAAAATGTTGAAAGCTTTTAGTGTTAAAGATTTTAATTTCTGAGGTACATAAACTGTCAGACATCTAAATGTATAGGAAATGCAGTTATTTCAGCTTTCACAAGTTCCATGTTGATTTTAGTCAAGATAAAACACTGACAGAGTGCCACAGGAAAATGATGCAATATTCTGTTAATACCCTTGCAAAGGAAGGACAGATAGATTGCAGACATTGCAAATTTGGCCTGTTATGTGAGTAATCTCTAGAATTAATTATACTTCATTAAAATTCCTTCTGCCCAACTTGATAATGTTTAATGCAAGCAGAACAGCCAAAGAACAACATTACAGTGGTCTGCAGCAGTTTTGTTTCCCTCACATACATTTACAAAAACCAAACACACACACACACACGGCAAATAGCTCCCTCTAACCTCGTGGATAGTGCAGATCACACACAACTGAAATTCTTTTTAAAAGTATGCTTTTGAAAAAATTTAAATGGAAATATTGGAAGACTGTACTCAAACTGAAACACTCACCCAGAAAGCCAAGAAGAAAGCAAAGACCTCATACGATATGTATCATATATGATTTGCTTCCCAGTGTTTATAATACAACAATACTTTATTTCATCTAAACAATTATTCAGCTCCATTGTTTTAAGTGGACAAGATGTGCAGACCCAAATCTCAAATTAGGTGCTGATACAGGTTTCCTTCAATGAGCACGGTAACATTAAGGCAGCATAAAGAACAAACCAAATGTTATACTGCTCTTTACTATAGGTCTACTCTGGTATAGGGAACAAAGCAGCCATGAACTTCTCTTCACAATGAAAAATAACCCTACAAAGTAGTTCTGGTTACCAAGGGGCTAGGTTTTAATTCAGGGTCAAGGCCTGCTCTACTGAATGCTGATAAGACAACTGGAAGATTACACCAATTTCTGAGCATCTTCAGAAAGGGTATATGGACCAAGCAAAAATCCAAATAACCACAACAGTAAAAGAGTCTGTAACAAAAGAATTAATATGACCAGATTTACCTGAGGAGAAATAAAGAATGAAGATAAAGAATACAGCAACACACTTCAAAGCCTTACAGCTCACTACAGAGGAGGCAGCAGTGACGTAGTCCATCAAGGACCAAACAAGTTTTAGGCTCAGGCTGCAGAAAATTCAGAGACTCATAGAACATACTGAGTTGGAAGGGACCCATAAGGATCATCAATTCCAAATCTTGGGAGTTGACTGTCAAGTCATAATTTGATAGAAACTTCCTGGCAATACACATTGTTGTGGTGGCTCAGCCCCAACCAGTGGCTGAGCACCAGACGCTGCTTGCTCACTCCCTGAGGTTAATCGGAGCCTCCCTGGGTTGGGATAAGGACAGTTTACTGACAAAATCACCGTGAAAGGGGAACAGTAACAGCCTGATGCAAATTTCACTTACACCAGGTAACACTTACTCCTGTGATAACTGAGTACTGCACAATGTGAGGACCAACCCAATGCCCCAGCCACACTCAGGCTGCCCTGGAGGAACCCAGGAACACCCCTCCCCAACCAGACCTTTTTATGGGGGAGTGATGTCAGGTGGTGTGGAAAACAGCCTGGGGCTAACTCAGCTCACATGTGCTAGCTGCTTGGGGATGTTAACTCTGGCCTGGCCAGAACAAGGACAAATTGTGAAAGACAGCAACCTGCTCTGCTTTTTTGCCATCTCTTTTACTAGTGAAGTTAGACTGCTGCCCAAAATTACATTAAGCTAATTGATTCAGTCACTGAACTAGAGATTAGATTGAACAGTGCCTAACATTCTTTGTAACCTTAATTCTTTCATGACCCAAGAGGAAGAAGGTGGTCACCACATATTTTCATCTTCTGCAAAACAAAAGCAGTGCAATTCCACACAGAGGAAAACAAGCAAAAAGTGAAAACTCTGAAGTTGGAGTTTGTAAAGATGCAGCATGGACTGTGCAAATTAAGTTATACAGTAGTTAAACATGGCAATAAAAAGCAAAGCAGTTCTGATGGAAGTAATCTTCATATTTCAAATTATTACATGCATACTTGCCACGAAGCCCAAAACAAACATCAAATGTCACCATCAAAGGTCTTGAAAAATGTTTTCAAGAAAGAGATTACTCAATAAATGATCTACCATCTTCAGTCTTCTGAACAATGGTTTGTCTGCCCCTGTGTGGAGCCAGAAGTTGGACTTGATGATCCTTATGGGTCCCTTCCAATTCAGGAGATTCTATGATCTTACCTGACTGGGCTAGTCATTCACCCTAGACAAAACTCATACAGAAAAGAATATTTATGGCCTCCCCTCTGCCACCTTCAAATCCGCAGTTCACACAACCCCAAAGAGACATTCTTTTAAGTAGCAATGTAACAGATTGATTTCAACATAGCAAAAAGGAGATTTATCAGTCAGACAGGGACTTAAGAAGTGATTTCATAGAATCAGAGTGGTGTGGGTTGGAAGGGACCCCAAGGATCATAGAGCTCCAACCCCCTGCCACAGGCAGGGCCACCAACCTCAGGCCTGGATCCACACAAGGTTGCTCAGGGCCCCATCCAACCTGGCCTTGAACACTTCCAGGGACGGGGCATCCACCACCTCTCTGGGCAGCCTGTTCCAGCACCTCACCACTCTCTCTGTAAAGAGCTTCCCCCTAATATCTAATCTAAACCTTCCTTCCTTTAGTTTTAATCCATTCCCCCTTGTCCTGCCATTCTCTACCCTTTCAACTTTTTAATTTCCTGGACTTGACATCAAACTAAGGTCAGTGAAGAATACTGCATGGACAGCCTTTCATATAACAGCCCCACACAATAGAAACAAGTCAGGGTTTGTAACAATACAGTCGGAATGGTACCTCCACAAACAGTTTTGTGACCATTTCAAATACAGCAGAGAGACTCTCTAAATAATGACAGGTTTGTTTATGCAGTGAAGCATGACAGACTTGAACTGATTTGACTGTCCTTGCTCAAGTTTGAGAATAAGTAAACTTACTTAAATAAAATGGTAAGACATTAAGACAGTTCACTCAGAAGGTGGCATCTAATATTAAAATAAGTTTTCTTAGGCGTGAAAAGGTGTTATAGACATTTCTACCAAAAAATAAATCATGCCATTTGTTCAATTAGATATCAGGGAGGGGGGGAATAAAGGATAAGAAAGTGCATAAAAGAAACATGATCCAGAAGCTTTGAGGTAATGCAGGTCACAAAAGCAGACTTGAACACATTAGGTCTTCTAAATGCAATAACATCAGATGGGAGGAGATTAAAAGTGGAATGTTGCAGGATTATACATCATTATCATTACTGGGGGACTTTCAATCCAAAGGAAATTCAGAGAGCAGAGTTCTATTTCCAGGCAGTTTTTTCTATTATTTTCCTCTCTCTGGGATTCAACTCATCTGAACATTTACTCATCTCTTCCCTGTTCTTATCTTTCCCCTTTTACCCCACAGTGCTAAGAAATGGAAAACAAACACAATGATAACAAGGCACACTCAAGCCCTATGGCTCATATGCCTGTATAGTACATAGGGTAAGAAAAAAATTAGAAGGAATAAAAATTGACCACAGTGCTCCCTCTGAACCAGTATCTTTTCCATGCCTTCCATTGCAGTGACAAAAATTAGACAACAGGACCTACAGAAAACTTTTGTTGCAGGACCCAGAACAAGAGGCAGAAACGATTCAGAGGCTATTCACACACATGCAGAAGACCCTGATTCAATTCTGGCAAATTCTACAGATTGCCAGAGCAATACCATGCTGCCCAAGATTCAGATTAGAAAAGGATTAGTTGCATACAGAAGGCTGTACACAAACCTCAGCTTTTGCTGCAGAGGAGGGCAGAAACCCAGCACAAGACCATGAGCTCTGGTTCCTCCAGAACGTTATTAAATGGTCCCAATGCAGCTGCCAGATTCCCACATTCATAAAATACCCCTCTGAGAACAGACTGCAGTAGTAGTCCTTCACAGATGATAGTGATCAAAGTCACATGTTTCAAAAATCTAACATGGTTGTCACATCCCTAGCAGGTACTGGACTGCTAGGGTCACATCAAAAGCATCAGTAGTTTCTGAGTATTAACAATTATCCTTCACAGGACACAGGAGAAGAATAAACTAAGGGCTCTTTCACTGCAGCTAGAGGACTAGCCCCATTAACCATGTATCTAACACAGAGCCGAGACATTAGATATCACACTAATTGAAGACTCAAAAGCAGCAGTCATACCCGTTTGTACGTTAGAGAGGAGAGTATCCATTCAGAATCCATAAAGACAAGATAAGCCCCTATCCCTGTGAAACTACTACTACTGCTTTTATCTAGGACAAAATAAGAACGATGGAAGGGCAGGGGTGATTGACCGTATCTACCCTCTTCTCTTGAGCTTCTACTTTTTAGATCAGGCAAACTTAAAAAAAAGTTGTCAAATAGAACGGTGGAGAAATCTTCAAAACAATACACACAAAGATCAAGGCATCAGAGCAGACCGAACCAAGGATAAAACTAATCATTTGCTGCAGAAGCTAGGAGAACAGAACTGAAGATTGCTGAATTCCACTGATTATACATAATTTTAGGAACAGGGTCCATATACTAAAAGGTAAACAAGCTATGTTTGCACAGCTCCAGAATTGTGGCTACCAAAAAAACCCAACAAAAGCAACAAACCAAAAATACCCCCAACCAACCCCAACTCCAAAAGCATTCCTATTCCCCAATAGAAGAGATACTTTTGGCATACTCTCCTGGTATTTCTCTCACCAACCACTGAAAATCCCAATCCCACAAAAAGCATCCAGGGTTTTGTTGTTTGGTGAAAGACAGGGCTTTGCAAAACCTATATTAAAGGGGATGAAGGCTTGAAATTTTAAAACAAATTTAAAGCTTTATAAAATGTAGACGAGGCTTAAAACGCCAAGCCAAAGAAACTTAATTTCCTATTTGTTGCACTTACAGATTCTGTTACAATATACTGACCAGAAAATACTAAATTTTGCTCCTTTGAACTTATAATCACCTTCTCACATACAAGGTGAACATGTATTTCACACTAAAGGTTTTAAGTAGATATCTCAAATTTTTAACACTCTCCCTAAGCTCTCACATCTTAGACAACTTCCTCCCTAACGTTTAAGGCAGGAATCTGTAATTTCCACCAACTATTTCAGAAAAATACAAATCTCTGCTTTACCCTTTAGCCCCTGTCAACATGACTAAGAGAAAGATACGCCAAATCTCCAGCATAAATAAAATTGTTTATGAGCAAAGGCACCCACAGTTAATACAAATTACATAAAATCACTGCCAGTATCACACAGTCCAGCTTCCCTCCAGTATCAATGAGGTGAAATTTATTAGACTGTTAAGCCTCTTGTCACAAAATGCTTTTAATGATAACACAGCAGTACAAAAAGTGATGAGGATTCCTCTATGCCACTGCTAGTTATCAGGGTTTAGATATATTTATCCAGTCCATTAAACCTTTAAGAAAGGCAAAACCAGGACTCAAAGAAGGAGCAGTTAAAACGTACATATTTTTTTAGCATAACGTTGTATCTGTCGCAGTTCTGCCCCGCCAGCTGCCGCGCAACGCTCGCTCCTCCCTCCATCTCCCGGAGGGAAAACGGGGGAAAACAGGCAGACCCCGACACACGGTGGGGCAATAGCAGACCCGCCCCGCCCCACCTTTTATGGGGGGCATGACATCACGGGGTACGGAATTCCCCCCCACCCCAGCCAGCTCAGCTCACTTGTGCTGGCTCCTTATGGAAATTAACTCTGTCCTGACCAGAATCATAGAGTGACCTGTGTTGGAAGGGAGCCCAAGGATCACAAGAGTTCCAACCCCCCTGCCACAGGCAGGGCCACCAACCTCCAGGCCTTGATGTACACAAGATTGCCCAGGGCTCCATCCAACCTGGCCTTAAACACCCCCAGGGACAGGGCATCCATCACCTCTCTGGGCAGCCTGTTCCAACACCTCACCACTCTCTCTGTAATATCTAATATAACCTTCCCTCCTTTAGCTTTAATCCATTCCCTTGTCCTGCCGTTGTCTGCCCTTTTAAAAGAAGTTGATTCTCCTTCTGTTTGTATGCTCCCTGCAGGAATTAGGACAGTAACTTTTAAAGCTTTGCTGCTTTCTCTATTTACAGTCTTAAACCTAACTCTGAAAAATACTGACTAAAATCTGCACAAGTGTATTATTTAAGATAGTCAGTGAAAGTATTTATAATACCATGTCAACAAAATAGTCTCTTATAACACTATCAGAAAGAGGAGACAATTTGTGTATCTCAGTCACAGTTCAGTGCCCTAATCTGTCCTTTCACCCTACTATTCCAAGAAAAAATTACATTTAACTCCAGGAACACACACAAAATCATAAACATTTTTTTAAAGGGTAAGTAGCAGCTTGTAAAATACTTCAGCAATTCTGGGGAGAATGTGGCTTTTAAAAAAAACACTAATATATTAAGGATAATCACCATCAAGAAAAGGTGCTTTAATACAGTAACTAGGTAATTAGATAAAACAATTCTTAAGTCTAAGCCCCATTCTATTACAGATCATATTGTTTGGGACCACAAGGCCCTGGAGAAATACTACTCACTCTGCAGAACAGTACTGTGAAGATCAGTGACTGCTTGTGAAACAGAGTACGCATGACATGGTTTTCAAAACGTGTACTGAGCCCGACCAGGACGGAGTCAGCTCTCCTCACAGCAACCCGCCAGGCTTCAGATGTGTGACCGAAAGCACTGACAATACGCACAGGCTTTGACTCTTGCTGAACAGTACTTGAACAGCGTGAAGGCTTTCTCTTTCTCCTGCTCTTGGGGACAGAGCCAGGACAGCTACCCTAAGCTGGACTAAGGGGTGGTTCCACATTACATGATGTCATGCCCAGCATGGCGGCTCTGTCTCTCCAGACAGCCATTACACTGAGACTAGCTGGGCATCAGCCTGGTTGTGGCAGATGAGTGACTGCCTTTACATCACTTGTTTCTCTTCTTCTTTCTTTTCTTAAACTGTCTTTGTCTCAACCCACGAAATCTCTCACTTTTGCTCTTACTATTCTCTCCCCCATCCCAGTGAGGGTGGGGCAGAGGGGAGCAAGCACCTGCCTGGGTACTCAGCTGCTGAACTGGGTCAGCCCACCAGAATGCTACACATCTATCTAGCAATCTCAAAGTTATTCCATATTTTTGCATTGTTTATTAAGAATTCCGCATAGTACTGTGCCAAAAAGCTCACAGAAACCTGGGTACAGCATCCACTGCTACTGCCTTAGCAAACATCAGATTAGCCTGGAAATCAGACTGCCTCAAAACAATTTGTGTCTCAAACACCCTAATCTCTCTTGGTGCTTATCCATGTACTACTTGATTATTACCTCCATTTTTTTCAGCTACTTCAGCCAAACTTACTTATTCTAGTGTCCTCCTCTTCCTTTTCTTTTAAAGGCAAGTAGTACATTTGCCCACTTCCCACAGCCCTGGGCCATCACCATCAGTTATTTCCACAAAGCCCGTGGAACAGTGCTCCCTCTGAACCAGTATCTTTTCAGCAAAGCTGTGCTGCCCCAGACTCTCCTCTGTGCAGAAGCAAGCGGTCAGCTGCTCACAACACACAGCACTGGTTTAACTTCTGCTGGCACCCACCAGGCCAAAAGGATCTAAGCACATTTCAACTTCTCCAAAACTCATAGCAGGGGTGGGGGAGCGCGATTTTCTTCAAGTTTTCTTATCTTTTTTTCTGAAATCCAAGCACAAATTAAGTCAGTAGTCTTCATTATACAGTTAACTTCAAGCAAGTAAATGCTAACTTCAGTGCTCTCCCCAATTACTTTTTCTCTGCTTTTCTATGCCCTCAGTTTTTACCTTAGCTGCTATTTGTACTGCAACCCAGGATATATTTCCTTGCTTCCAGTTTTCATATGATTTTTTTTTGACACACGGTATTTCTGGAATTCCTAACACTATTCTATTGCTCTCTTATCTTTTGCCTGCATCAGCATTTCCCTTTCAGAAGTTGACAGACCATTTCAGATTCTCTGTGGCTTAGGAACAGCTACTTAACCTATTTCCTTAGCCCGTAAAAGTTACACTACTTTAAAAATCACTGGCTGACTTTTCTTCCATTCCCAAGGGAAAGGAATGCTATCAATTTATGGCTGTTCTCATAAAAATTTAAGTTTCAGATTTTCGAGCACTTCATATTAACCTTCTTATCTGGATACTTCTATCAGTTCCTATCACTTCCTAGAAAAAAGGTGTCCCAATCATTCTTAGATCTTCCAGAACTGCAAATGCTATCTTTTTGTCCTTCCAGGAAGTATTTTTTTTCCCAAGATCCCAATTTCAGCCAAGATGTATCCTCTATCAGTTGTCACTTGCTAAAAAAAGAAGCACCAAAAAAAGAAAAAAAAATAATCACATAAACAAAACCCCAAAAGTTTGTTTATTGCATCATACAGATAAGGCTTTCTTGTCTTCTTTCTTTAACTAAAAGACATTCAGCTGTCTGCTTCAACACCACATGAGCTTCATCACACACGTGTATGCAACGTGACATCACCTCCCTTTCTGAGGGCCTGCAGGCAGGGGCCTGCACCCAGCAGCACCTCTGGTCAGTCCAAAGACAAACAAAGCACAGACTAAGACATTTTCTGCCAGTTAGGGAAACAAAACACAATTGATCCCATCGGTTGGAGGATGCTCACTTTTAGATTACTAGCCTATGCTTACAGGTACCAAGTTGCCAGTCAAATCACCTAGTGAAGGCAGAATTCCCAAGGCTTAGCCTAACACCTAAAACAAATTCTGCTGCCGTGGTGATCCAGCTGAACCAACCACAGTAAGTTACGGAATTTGTACTATATATTAAAATACTGAATTTAGAATCTGTGCTATATCAATTACTTATAGAAATTAGGCATTCCTTTATTGCATAATACAAATGGTTACAAATTTAAACCAAAGGTAACGTTTTGAGAACTTTGCACAACTGCACTAATGAAGATTTAATGAGCAGCATAAAATTTGGAAACAAGCCTTTTCTGGGGGGGAAAAACGTGTCTATCAAACAAGTGTATTTAATCCCTGAATCAGCCTTCAAAAGTGACTGATAAAGATAATTCTCTAAATTAAATGCACCATGATCCATTACACAGTGCTTCCGCACACACAAATATCTCTATCATTATCACAGTCCAATAGTGACTGCTGAACAAAGTTATCTAACCACAATGACTCTCCCAGACCTTCACAACAATCAATATTAGGCTTTATAAAACCCGTCAATATTATATATAGCACTGGAACATCACTGCCTGCCAGAGTTGTAAATAGTAACAAGTTATAAATAACAAGTTGCATCGAACAAAGCCTTCCAGCTACTTGACATGCTACAGCCCAAAGAACCCCCTTTTTTTACATTATGAAATGCAAACTTTACCCATGCTTAGATCTAGAGAACGAAGGACTGAGTACAGAAAAGCAGTAACCCCAAGTAATTCAAGAACAAAACCAGACAGACCATCCAGCCCACACATTTGTGACAAAAGACTAGACTTTCAAGGTAAACACAAAACAGCAGTAAAATTATTCTATTCCAATGTTAGGCAAAACTCCTATCGGGATTCTATTTAAAGCTCTAACAGAGACATTTGAAAAATAATACTGAAAATCCTGGAAAAGCCAAAAAAAATGTAATTCTCTGGTATTTTCCTAAGGCTTGAAATAACTTAATTAATGAATGTATTTAGCTTAAGAAAATCAAGACAAAACACTCCATCACAATGTACAAATATAGAGGAAAAATTCCAAGCATTAAGGGATCCTAGCCTTCCCATGAAAGCTGTAACAAAATTGCTGGTTGGAAGCTGTAGCCAGTCAGATGACAACAAGAGACCATAATGTCTGACTAGCGTCCATCTTTGTGCTCCGATTGAGCGGTCAGTATTCACTGTTAGAGGAAATGTTTTTCAAAGATGCACCTTAATCAAGCATACAGTGTTAAGGTCAATGAACAGGCAGTAGTAGGAAAAAACACACAGCTGCCTGCAATAAACAGCAGGTAATTATTTAATAGTACCTTGTAGCCCTAAACTTTGTCAGGGTCTTTGACACACAGTCTCTCCACTAAAGTTGTGTTACAAAAAATCCATGCAGCTTCTAACACCCTTTTGTGTAAACAAAAAAGAAGCTTCTAATAGTCATCTGCCAGCAGAAGATTAGTAATGATGTTTGGAGATACGAGGCTGCCTCCAACCTTTACTTTCCCACCCTCACATCTTGTTGCTCAAATTGTGCCTGCTGGCTGCCTTCTCAATGGCATGTTTTCAGTTCCAGTGCTGATGCCAACAGGACAACACACAACGTACACTCCTGCAGAAACCTGATCTAACACCGCACATCAACTGACACTGGCTGTCAGCAGTGCCAATACCTGGTTTGCTCTTTATAACAGTCCTGGAAGAGAAGATGTTTCCTCAACACAGGTAAGTTTAATCAGTACCACGAACTAAACTATTTCATACCAAAAATAATGTTTAAAAAGCAGGAGGATCCATTGCTCATCTTTTCCTCCAGATATGCCCCAGGACACAACAGTTCCCAGAGTTTGTGTGCTCACTGTGATTATCTGCTGCATGCTCTGCTGTTCACAGTACAGTAAGATTACTAAATTACAACCTTTGGGATATTTTTTCAATGCCAGTAGCTATAGCAGTTGCCACAAATATTTTGATTATAACCTACAAAATCAGGATCTCCTAAGTCACATTGCACAAGAAGAATTCAGTATGATTCACTATTTTCTCATAAGTAGATACATAACTTCTTTGTCCAAACTCCTTAGTAAGTGTATGGCATACAAACACTTAACATATGACAAATAAGGAAGGGTAAGTGCCATTTTGATCAGTTTTACCTATACATTCGAAGACCTAAACAAAAGCAAGTTTAACCTCACAGCTGCAAAATTAATCCAAAACATTTGGTTTGGACTTAGAAAAGGCTTGAACGTAGCTACATGCAATTGGCCATGACAGGTTTAGTAGCAAACAAGCTCCAAAATCACACTGTATATGTTTTTGACAAAACAAACCTCAGGCTCACAGAAGTCTCAGGTGCTTCATCAGCTGAGCCATGGCAACACATATTACATGGGTATACCTGGCACACCTTCAGTATACTGGCATACCTTCACAATATAGTGCTAACACACAACAGATTCTTTCATGCATGATTCATTTGAGCTTATTTTATCTGTAACCTTTTCAGTACAATCATCTGTTTGATTACATGTTCATTAAGATCTTTCCTGCCAACTGAGGTACCCCACCATGACCCAAACTAAGCAGCTGAATGGAGTACTGAACTAAGTAGCTCAGACATGGTTCAGCATCAGCATGACTGGTCCTTATCAAGCCAGGTGGCAGTGCGAGCAGAAAGAGGTCAAGTCTTTTTGTATGTAGCTGCTGCTGAAGATCATTTGGTATTTTGTATTAACCTGTCATACTTTAAGGCCCACCTTACCCAGCTGAAGCAAATCTAAATTGAGATGCTATATCAAAGCTGGCACAAAATATGGATCCCCAGTCTAGCCCCCACAAAGATTCATGTACCTGAACTACATCCCTACTTACAGGTTTATTTCTGAAGAGATACTTCAGTAATTATAGCAGGCTGGATCATACTAATGCTTGAACTTGAAAATCTACCAAAATAACTTCCCCAGCTGAATCCAGTGGGCTGGTTTTTGGGCTTGGTTTTGTCTTTTCCAGACCAGAATAATCACAGAGGCCTGGATAAAGCTAAAATGACCTGCTAACATTAAACAAGGTCAAAACTTGTTTGTATTAAAACACACTTACAGAAGATCATTCTTTTGCAAAGGAATTAGATCACACAAGAATCTTGGGAAATGCTCTTTGTAAGAAAGAAACTGAATCAACAGGATTCAAGGAAGGAGAGTGTGTAAACAGAAAGTGAACGCACTGAGAGGGGGAAAAAATAGCAGCAGAGAGGATCGGAGCACTTACATGTTGCAACACAGAGATCCCAAGCCCATGACACAGTAACCTCTCACACAGTTGCAGCAGCTACAAAGATAGCTTGCAAGCTCCACAGAAACTAAATCACATTTGGCATAATATGGTATGTAGACACAAATAGGACTCATCTATAAAAGCCAACTAGGAATCTCTCCATTAAGTATTGTTTTCTGGTTTGCTTCACAGGTTTTTAGTACCAATAGGAACGGTTAAATAGCTCAACTGTCTTTGATAGTGGTTTAGTTAACTATGTTAAACTACCTGAGAAAGAAATTAATGATGTCGGTTTTACAAAAATCAGTGGAAAGGAATAGAGACTCCACAGCCCCACTAAAATTCTTGCACCAACACCTCACATTTTGTTGTCAATTTCTCCTCTAGGCCTCTGTAGCCTGCAAGGGAACTTGAAATGACCCAAAGCCATCAACACCTAGGATCACACAAGTTAACTGCATCATTTTTAAACCATTTGTTTCAACTGTAATCTTCCTACTCAAGGCTTCCTAAGTAAACACAGGTACTAAAGAGAAAGTAAGTGGAGATGTTAAGTGGCCCATGAGGCATATTAAGATCAAGCTGATAGTTTTAGCAAGGCTGATGATACATAAGACTACTAATCTTAGTAACTCCTAGTGATCTTAGAAGCCTAAACCATAGGCATTTTTTTTTCTTCAGAGGCTTTAAATGTCAAAGATTAACTATGTAGTTTCCTGCCAGTCTTAAGATACAAATACACTTAAATATATAGCCTACACATACGTAAGATTCCATAGACACACATCCAGTGACAACAGACTGGAGTACATCCAAAGCACAAGGCTGGCCAGGCTGTAACATACCGTTCTTACTCTGTTCGTTTCCACTAACATAAACCAGGCTTAAAAAAAAAAAAAAAGTCATAAAACTGTTTCTTCTTTGAGAATTGAGAGACACTTTTCAAACCATAAAGCAACACAGATACTACAAGGTTAAAAAAAAATGCCCATTGCAAGCAGCAATGAAGGGAGACAAGGCAGAACAGTATAAATTCTTACCAAAAAGCAAAGTTTTGCCAGAACACCCAAGTCAAAGACTGGTACTTTTATGCTTCTTTTTTTCTATATGAAAAGCCTTACAAACATCAATACTTCCCATCAACAATTTACAAACCCGACTCTCAGACAATGGTGAAATTATTTGTTTAGTGCCAGGGCTAAAATAAAGGTAGTCTTAAGCTTTAGGTCCCTGCAATTGTACAGAAAGAGCAGACGTAAGGAGCACAAACACTAGAGTAGGGGAAGCACAGATGGGGTAGGGAAGTGAGAACAGACTCACGTTAGCAGAGACCAGAAAAGGAAAGCACGGGTGGCTAGTCAGGTTCTCTTTTTAACAGAGCGTAGGACATGGTGTGATGACCTGGTTCTTTTAAAAGTGGTAGAAACCCCTGTCAGGGTAACAAACCTAGTGCTGACTCTTTATGATTGCAACATTCTTTCACTAATACCACTTACATGAATCTGCAAGTGTTTCCACTTTTAATCACTTTCTGGCTTAACACCACCCCCTCATTCTTGTCTTCTTGTACCTTTAGTATAGCACTGGAATGAAGGAACACCATTAACCTTCATGGTGTTATACACAGCCTTTGTATTTACTCTACCAGCAACATTCGTAGGATAATAAAACCTAAACAACACTTGTGTCAGAGAGCAGGAGCCAACCGACCTCCGTCCGACATAGATATGAAAAGTTTGTTATCTAGATCAAAATGTCAGGCTCCTAATAGCAATACAAGTCATTCTTGAGTTTCAGTCCAGTGCTTCTGAAAAGAAAAAAGCTATTTATTCATCAGCAATGCTTCCTAAAGCACATGAACGTTCCATAACAGGTCTCCTACAAGAGTACTGTCACAGTTCATACCTGAGGCTTAGCTGAGCCAGTTTCTGCACGGCAGATTAAAATTTTTGCGTTCAAGATCAGTAACGTGCTCTCTCCTTCGCTCACTGTGCTCACAAAATTTCTAGTCCGTAACCCTTATTTTGACAGCCGTCCCCTGGGAGCTCGCTGCCAGGGAACAGGGCGAGGAGCGAAAGGCAAGCCTGCCCTGCCCCTCCAGCCTCCCGGCACCTCGCCCCAGGAGGCCGAGGCGGCCAGGCAGCGAGCAGCGGCGGGGCATACCACCGGCCGACGACTACCACGCACAGCTGGCTGCCACCGCAGGCGCCCGCCTCGCACACGACGGCCCCCTCAGCCTGCGAGGCCTCCCGGGGTGGGGGTGCTGCCTCCAGGCCAGGCCGGGCNCACGCAGGGCCGGGCCCCATCGCCCAGATGCTCGCTGAAGAGACGAGGCCTAAGCGTCGGCCTCCGCCGCCGCCGCTTCCCCCCCGCTTCAGCCCGCCCCGAACGGGCCCTCGCCGCTCCTGCACGACGGGAGAGCCAGGACGAGCCCCGCACACCTACCGCCTCACCCTGCTCCCGCAGCGGCGTGGGGAGGGGGGTGGTGTAATGGGGAGGGGGACGGCGGGCGCCCCCGCCACTCACCGAAGTCGAGGGA